>JAODAL010017760.1:0-76756 GCA_025379985.1 Phyllomedusa bahiana
TTTTTTGACAATCTTACAGATATTCTTTACACGCGCCATTTTCAGCGTTTCTGTCTTTTTGTGGGCCACCCAATCATCGAGGATAGAGGGGGTGAGGGATTACAAACGTCCCCATTTGCAGTTAGGATTTTTGGCTCAATAATCACGTGCCCCCTTTTTTATCTATGCAACTGCTTTTCCTTTTCAGCCTTTTTTTATGTCTATGCCACTTCCACAGGACGGTTGCGTTTTAAACCATGCTGTTCAAAGCTCGGAGATATCTCTTCTAATACAAAAACCCCCACCTAGCCATAAAGTTTGAATGAGTTAGATTAGAAAATTTTCCACTTCTTACTTCGTTGGGAAAAAGTTTGAAAACTCTTCTGGGTGCCAGCCACAGGGCTGCGGGAGGCGAGGGGGGGGGGGGGCGGCTGCGGGCGTGGGGGCAGGAGGAGTCTTTTTGAAAGGGGGGGAATTGGCAGCTGGGTTTTCTTTTACCTTAAATTGAAAAAGCATTTTTTTTTACCCCTTTTTTGGCCACAACCCTGATGGGAGGTGAAATTGCCCCTTTTTTTTATTCTTTTGCAATCACTGCGTGCAGTGTTCCCAAAAAACCGGGCATAACTTACCCTAAACTTTTAAAAATTTTTTGAAGTCCTTTTCCATCTTTTTTCCCCGCAAGAGCTCAGTTGTACGCATATTGTGTTATTATTTTTTATAGAAAATTTGGCTTTTGTCAGTGGTGCGAAACTGCCATATTAATCCATAAAACATTTAAATACCTTATTGCGTCCGTGCATTGTTTGGCGCAGAGAGCTTATTGTACAAATATTGATTATACATATTTTTTAAAAAATTTAGCCTGTGTCGTGGTGCGAAGGCTGCCAATTAATCCATATAACTTTTAAATACTCTTTTTAAAGCCGTGCGTTTTTCCCGAAAGAGCTCATTTGTAAAATTTTGTTTTATACATATTTATAGTAATCACCCTTTTGTCAGTGGTGCGAAGGCCCCCAAATTAACCCATATAACATTTAAATATTTTATTGCAGTCCGTTTTGGTCTGTTTGACGCATAGAGCTCGATGTACCATATTTTTTATACATATTTTATAGAAAATTTAACCTTTTGTCAGGGGTGGAAAAACCTCCAATTAATCCATTAACTTTTTAATATTTTATTTCCTAAATGCATCTCATTTGGGCGCTAATCTGCATTTGTCGTAGTTTTTTTGAAAACATCAACTGCATATGTTGACGATTATTATCAACAAAGTTAAATGGGCACATTTTTATGTTGTTCGAAATTTTTTTGATCATCGATAATTTAGGTTTAAAATCTGTGCATCATCTTTTAAAAACGCCCATTTTCGGCGCTTCCTGTCATTTTGGGGGCCAGCAAATCGCTTACAGAATAGAGCAGGGTGGTTTTGTTGCGACAAAAGGATGGTTTTACATAGAAACTTTTCCCTGCACCTCATGTCTCTCACCCTCTCAAGCAGAAGGCGTGCGCTCTGCTTGTGCCCCCAACAGCCACGAAATTTTTCTATTTCTTCACAGAGAAACCCTTATTGCTGTGACCTTACAAATTTATTTTAGATTAGAGATTGAAGATTTATGTATTATGTAAGAATTTTAAAGGGATTACCGCTTAAAGTCCGGGGGGGGGGACGGGGGGGGGGGCCCCCGCGGGGTGAAAAAAGAAAAGCTCTATAAAGAATACGGATAAAGTTCCCCAAAACAAGTGAGCATTGACGCATAGTTTTTATTATTAACATTTTTCTATTGGAAAAATTTTTCCGGATATTGGCAGCCTGAACTTATAGGATCACATCTTTTCTAGTAACTGCGGTCTCTTTGTTGGGTGCAAAACTCCACTTTTTTTTAACAGATACTTTTCAGATAGGTGTTCATTTAAATTTTGCCCATTCCTCCGTTGTTGATTTTCCCCCTTGCACTTAAATTTGAATCCAGCAATTTTAAGTCACCACAGGTGAATTGAAAGGGCAAAAATATTTGTATTATACAATCAAACAAAAGTGTTTTTTACTTTGGCGCATACACTTTGTTAATTAAGGAGCTTGCACAAAATTTTGAATAAGGCAATTTTATAGTCACCACGGGGTTAATTTGGGAAAGGGCCAAAAAATCTTGTTATTATACAATACATAACAATACGTGTTTTTTTACTTTGGCGCACTAAGCTTTGTTCATTGAGAGCTTGCACTTAAATTTAATCCAGCAATTTTATAGTCACCACAGGTGAATTAAAGTGCCAAAAAAAATTTTGTATTATACAAATACATAAAAGAACGTTTTTTTTTGATTTTTTGGCCAAACGCTTTGTTCATTGAGGCAGCTTGCACTTAAATTGAATACAAAAATTTTATAGCACCACAGGTGAATTAAAAAGGTGCCAAAAATTTTTTGTATTTACGAATACAAAAAAAGATAGTTTTTTTTAATTTGGCGCACTACAGCTTGTTCTTTGAGGCAGCTTGCACTTAAATTTGAATACAGCAAATTTATAGTCACCACGGGTTAATTAAAGGGTGCCAAAAATACCTTTATTATAGAATACATAACATACGGTTTTTTTACTTTGGCGCAGAGCTTTGTTGATAAGATCTACTTTCATTTAAAAATTTTAATCCAGAAATTTTTTGTAGTCACCGAGGTAATTGATAGGGGGCCAAAAAAACCTTTTTATCCGAATAATTTCAAACGTGTTTTTTTCACTTTGGGCGGCCACTTTTTTGAAAGATCTAATTTGCATTTAAAATTTGAATCCACAATTTTGTGTCCCCAGGGTGAATTAAGGTGCCAAAAATACCTTGTATTAAACCACAAATTATCATCACATCACCAGCATCCGTCCAACATGAACAGCCCAAATGTCAATCGTGTACCCCCCAAACTTAGAAAAACCCCATTTTCTGAAAAACCTCTTTGATGACAAAATGGGGGTTTTGGGGGTCAGAAGGTAGGGTAAAAAGATCAAGAGGGCCAAAGAGGATGTTTTTCTTGCTCTGACGCCCCAGTTCTGATGCCACAAGGGGGGAAGGAAACCGGTCATGGGCAAAAATTCCGGGCGGTCGGAAAACGCCTGCAGTCCCTTTTCTTGTAGCCCGCAGCTCCTGGATGAGAAATGTGGGGGACACGAAGTCCCCTGTGTTGATGATATGATGATGACACTTTTGCGGATCCAACGGGTTTTTTCCAAAATTTGCTTGCAGCGCTTAAACACGGGACAGGAGGAAACGATGGGGTATGTAGTACGGGGTTCCGCCTCAAAAAGGGGAGGGCGGTCGCAGAAGTCCGCTGATATGATTCCGCCAGCCACGGTCAGCGCAAACCCCGTTCCCTCCTTATCCCCCTCAAAAAAGTCCAGGCCCCCTTCAAGCCTGGGCCTTCTTTGACCAACCCTCTGATTCCCCCGCGTGTCATATGCCGCCTATCCCTTTAAAAAACGCATAAGTAGAGGAAAAACCTTAGTGGGTAACCACCACCACATTCTAGTCACATGAGCGAATGCAGAGTTGAAATGGAGGCAAACTTGGCCAAAAAAGGCCAGACTGACGCCGGCCCCCAACCCTGTCACAAAACCCCCGGGGCTCCCCCTCCCCCTCTGCCCCCACAAAGCTTTTCCCCCAGCTGCCCATGTCTCTCAAGCGATCAGGATCAGCCCCCGCTTTTTAGCCCCACCGTCGCCCGAGTACCACCACCCACCAAAACCCATCCTACCCCTTCTCATTCCGCCAGTTTGACGAATGCATGCCGTACAGGGTCAGTCTAGCACCACCTTCTGTCTTCCGGGGGTGGAGCAGAAGAAACACTTTAAACCAAACCATCCCCCAAAACCAAAGCCCAATGTCGGCAATTCCAGGTTTTTGGGCCCTTTGGAAAAGTTGCCTTTCCGTTGGTGGACACAGATGGTTCCGCCCCTCATGGCCCTTGCCTGCCCCCCCAAAACCAGATCCCAAACAGGAATTTTTTTTGCCAAAAAGCCGTCCCTGCCCTGGCCGCCACTGCATCTAAAATTTTTAAGGGTTTTCTGCATCTGTGGCCGGAAAAATCCATCTGACCCCCGACAAGGACTATTCGGCCGGCCAAGGCCGCTATATCTCTGTACAAAATCACTGGGGGAGCTGGGGGGATTTCTGGGGGTGCGGGGGCCTCGGCTCGGCCACGCTCTTCAAAACCCAGGGTGGTGCAGGGTTCTTTCCCCAAGGGCCTCTGGTGGGATCACGTCCAGAGAAACCAGGGTTTTAAATTAATCTGTCTTGGAACCGTCCACACACAGGTCAGGAGCTGTGGACGGCTCTCCGCAACGAGACCGACGCTGGCTGGTCCCAAGAACCTTGTGCCAGGCAAGGTGTGTGCGATAAGGGGCGAAATCTGCTGGCCGCCCTTAAGATCGGTAGACTGGAGCACATCCCTTGCCTGGCACATGTCATGAACCTTGTCTTCCAGAAATTTCTAAAGAGCTACCCGAGTCTGGACTGCCTGCTGAGGAAGCTCGAAGTCTAAGTTCGCCTTCCCCGTTCGCACCCTGCTTCGCCCGCCTGGCTGCGTTGCAGCGTCAGCTCAGCCTCCCCGTCAACCGTCTCATTGTTGACGTGCAACACGCTGGAATTCCACCCTCCACATTCTCCAGCGATTGTGGCAGCAGCGAAATTTGCCATTACGCAGTACGAAGTGACACATGGCCTGACAACAGCGGTGCAGCCCCTCGGGGTGTTGAGCCACCGAGAGTGGAGGGGTGAAAGAGCACTGCACCATCCTGCCATTTTAAAGAACCCACCAAAATGGTCAGTGGGGACAATGCTTTGTCAGAAAGAGCATTGTGGTGATCTTATTCGGAACGATCGTTGGACACTTAAAAACAACGGGTCCCCCAGCGACGGAGGGGGGAGACGGACACAGATGCGGACACGGAGCCTTTCTCTCCGTCAAATCCACAAGGCCCGACAGTTTCACAATTTCATCGGTCTTCATTAGGCATGGTTCGGGGTCCAGAGCTAGTGCAAGGTGACGCATCAGCTCTCGGGGTGCATCATCTCGGGCAAGTCAGGGCTGTGTTAAAGGGCTGTGCCGGAGGCAGCGGAGGAGGAGGAGGGGGTATTCCTAGACAACGAGTTACCGACGTCCCTGCCTGGAAAGAGGTTGGCGCAAATTTTTGAGGCGGAGGAGGAAGATGAGGAAGATCAGTTTGCAAGTGCCCCGGGACCCAGAGGCAGGGGAAATCAAGGCTCCCCTCTCACATGAGTGCTTGGATGCTCCTTTTCCTCCAACATGCTCCTGGGCATTAAGGCCATCAAAATGAACAACATTACGGTGGCCACCTCCTGGATCCCCGTACGAAAAAAAAACTCAGCTTTTTCCTCCACCCCCAAAAGAGAGTAAAACAGGAAATGGAGCCCTTGCGATTGAAAAACGGAGACATCGTTCGTCTGTTTCAATGTTCCCCAAATGCACGGTGGAAAAACATCAGCGAGGGACAGCATAGAGTCCAATAGGTGCACACAGCGGCAAGGGGGAGAAGCCTAAGGGGTTCCTTTTTGGGCAATCTTTGTTTACCACCTCACCACGCATGCAATTTCAGGGCACACATCCAACACACAGAACCAGTTTAAATCATGGGCCGACTATCTGCGCTCTAACACTGATTTTTTTTGTATGTGTTTCCGGACCAAAACTTCGGGTTTATCCAAAATGGAGATGGCCCAAAGCGGGTGTCACACCTGAGGTTTGTCCTCCCAGCAGAGTCATATTGGGGGAAAACCTTCAGCACAGCTGGAGGATCATTCGAAAAACGCATCCGGCTTTCCACGAAAATGTGGATCGTTTGACTTTCATCAAAGAATAGGCATGGATCTCGGATTTGGGGGCCCCCAAATTTGCCGAGGTCCCGATTAGTTCCGTTACTTCACATTCCTTTTAAAACAGAAATGGCCCTTTTGAAAAAATTTTTTTAAAAATGATCATTTTTTTCTGCAATTTTTTTTCCTTTTTTCACAACACTTCTTTTTGCGGGTTTTGCTTTGGGAGATGTAAAAACAGAAAGGGTTTCATACACCCCGTTTTCCATTTACACTTTATTTTTAAAATTTTTTCGCGTTGTCAATGGTTTTTTTAGGTCATGTTGCTGTGGATACACTATAATTATGGTCCTTTGGAACAGAAATGTGGCCTTTTTTAATGGCATTTTCCCCACAATTTTTTTTAGTGGCTGAGAAGTCATATTTAAATTTTTTGGGTCTGTAGCTGTGAGGATCCAATAATAATGGGCCCCTTTGGGAAAAAAATGTGGGTTTTAAGTGGCATTTCTCCCTCACAATTTTTAATAGTGGTGAAAAAGTCTTTTTTTTAATTTTTTGGGGGCATTAGCTTGAGAACAAAAAAATCATGGTCCCTTTTTGGGAAAAAGTGCTTTCTAAGGGCATTTCCCCTCACAATTTTTTAAAATTTGGGTGAGAATCATTTTTAAATTTTTTTGGGTCATGCGTTTGAAATGCAGCAATACTACAGGTCCCATAAAAAAAAAATGTTGTTTCTAACAGGAATTTGTTCTTCACAAATTTTCCAAAGTGGCTTAAGGGTCATGCTTTAAAATTTTTTCGGGGGAAATTTTTCTTTGAAATGCAGAAACTACAGGTCCTATTATAAAAAATATTTTTTTAACAGACATTTTTTTTTTTCAAAAATTGTCCAAAGTGGGTCAAGGGTCTGCTTTTAATTTTTGGGGCATTTTTCTTTGAAATGGCTATACTACGGTCCATTTAAAAAAAAATTGTTGTTTTTTAAAAGACATTTGTTCTTCACAATTTTAAGAGTGGCTCAAGGGGGAGGTGCTGCAAAACGGGAAAAGGTAGGACACTCTTAATGGGGCCAATTCAAAAAGACTTGTTTTTGCAAAATCTTTAACATAGTATAATCCCGTATTTAGACAACCCATTTTAAAAATTAAAAAAAAAAGAAACAAAGACGGGGGATTTTCCCTCATATTTTTAAAAATTTTTTTTCAGAATTAAACTACTAAAAAAAATTCTGTACAAAATAGCTGGTAAAAGGGAGGTACAGGAAAAATTGACCCCTGTAGGGTTTTCAGAGGGCATGGGTATAAGCAGGGGCAGAGAACAAAAACAGAGACAATTTTCCCCCACGTTGATTAAATAAGAAAAAAATGCCAAGAAAAAGGGCACTTGGGTGGAACAGGAGCGTTAACCACCAGTATTTCCAAGTGAAGCTCAATTGGTCCGCACTCATACGGAGGGGCAAGCGCTACCCAGGACAGGGACAGTATATGTCCAGTGAAACTAAAATGGTGGTTGACAGACTCCTTTTTCCGGCACTTTTTAATCTGGGGTCATGCAGGTTTGGGGCACATGCTGTGTCCCAGGACAGGTATAGTCAATGTCCAGTTCAACTAAAATGGTGGTTCAAAGACTCCTTTTCCCGGCACTTTTGAATCTGTGGGTCAGACAGGTTTAACGGTCATTCTGCGGTACAGGACAGATATAGTCAATGTCCAGTTCAACTAAAATGGTGGTTGAAAGACTCCTTTTTCCGGCACTTTTTAATCTGGGGGTCATGCAGGTTTGGGGCTCATGCTGTGGCCCAGGACAGGTATAGTCAATGTCCAGTTCAACTAAAATGGTGGTTGAAAGACTCCTTTTTCCGGCACTTTTAAATCTGGGGGTCATGCAGGTTTGGGGCTCATGCTGCGTTCCAGGACAGGGATAGTCAATGTCCAGTTCAAGTAAGATGATGGTTCAAATCATACTGCCTTCTGGCACTTTTTAATTTGTGGGTGATGCATTTTTAAGTGTCATGCTGTGGTACAAGACAGGGATAGTGAATGTTGTGTGTTTTTTTTTCTGTGGCTTTTATAACCTAAGTGTGTTGCCTAAGATGTAGCACGTATCCATTTGACTGCTGTGGATGTTAATTCCAGCTTCTCCAGCCCTGTTTGGGTGTAAGAATGAAGGTGTTGTTGCTCTCCCATAGACTTTAATGGTCATCGCTCATAATCGACTGCTCACTATCGACTATCTTGTCGATGATGGTCGACTATCGACCATTGACCGATGTCGAAGGTCAATGTAATCGCTCAACACTAACTGCTAGTCCTACTGGGCAGCGGTAAATCTCAGGGACTGAAGGAAGAATACTGTTGATTTTGTGTTACGGTTCTTCCACCAGACCGCATTTCACAGATATTTGATAGAAACATTTCTGTTTCTAATCCTAGTTGGCTGTTGGAAATTAGAGGGATTTAAGAATAGCTGTGTTTTGCCTTCTTTCAATAAGAGACTGTCAAAAACTCTTCCATACCTTTTACATTTTTATATTTCTGAACATGGAGCATCTGCAGGTGGTAAGCGAGCAAAGAGGGGGGTAGGACATGGAGGTAGAGGTACGAGAGAAGGTGCTCCTTCCAGTGCTGGCGACAACACGCATGCCAGCGGATCGTCAGTTGCAGGACCGTCAGGCCTGTCATCACTGGGTCAGGGCCCTGTGAATCTCAGTAACGAACAGCGTCGCCAATCTGTCCTTCAGTGGTTAATGCAACCTGCATCCAGCAGTCTTACCTCCTCGTCCTCCCAGTCACGGCCACAAATGTCGTCATCAGCATCACCAGCATCCGTCCAACATGAAGCAGCCCAAATGTCAACTCGTGTACCCACCACTGTGGATAATCCATTTTCTGAAGACCTCTTTGATGACAAAATGCGGTTGGGGTCAGAAGGCATGTTAAAAGATCAAGAGGCCAAAGAGGATGATTTTCTCTGCTCTGACGCCCAGTTACTGATGCCATCAGAGGAGGAGAAGGAAGCCGGTCAATCGGCAAAAATCCCGGGCGGTCGGCAACGCCTTGCAGTCCCTCTTGCTTGTAGCCCGCAGCTCCTGGATGCAGAATGTCAGGACGACGAAGTCACCTATGTTGATGATGATGATGACGACATTGCGGATCCAACGTGGTCTTTTCAGCAGAATTTGCTTGCGAGCGCTTCATCACTGGACGAGGAGGAAGATGATGGGGTAGTGTCAGTACGGGTTCCGCCTCAAAAAGGGAGAGGGCGGTCTGTGGGTCAGACAGGTATAAGGGTCATGCTGCGGTCAAAGACAGGGATAGTTAATGTCCAGTTCAACTAAAATGGTGGTTCAAAGACTCCTTTCTCAGGCACTTTTTAATCTGTGGGTCATGTAAATTTAAGGGTCATGCTGTGGTCCAGTACAGGCATAGTCAATGTCCAGTTCAACAAAAATGGTGGTTCAAAGACTACTTTCTTCCGGCACTTTTTAACTTGTGGGTCATGCAGGTTTAAAGGTCATGCTGTGGTACAGGACAGGGATAGTGAATAGTCTGTGACTTTTTTTCTGTGACTCTTGTTGCCTGATTGTCTTGCCTAAGACGTAGCAAGTATCCAGTTTACTGTTGTGGATGTTAATTCCAGCTTCTCCTCCCCTTTTGGGGTGTAAGAATGAAGCTGTTGTTCCTTTCCCATAGACTTTAATGGTCATCGGCGATTATCTATTATCAGCTACCGGATATCGTCATGATAATTGCCAATATCGACTATTGATCCGATAACGATAGTTGACACAATCGCTCATCACTAAAGATTACCTATTAAAGGGGATGTATTGCTTCCTTAGTTCAGCTGATTCACACTGCTCTCAGCTTCTCAACTCTGGGAATGCAGGGGCGTTTCTTCCCCTCCCAGCTGGGTGACATCATCCTCCCCTTCACTGTGCATGCTGGCTCCCGAAATTCTCCCCCCCCTCTCTGAGCCCACATGTCACTGTCTTATTTTGTAAGAGCTGTATACATACCACAGGCTGCATTCAATCTAGACTGAACTCTTCTCCTCTTACAGCTGGAGATGCTCTATGAACGGCACAGATCTCTCTTCTATGCAGGAGAGTTAAGCACCGGGACAAAACTGTTATGTTTTCTCATTGTAGAATCTGTTGCAGTCTGTTTCTGCTGGGTGTGGAGAGAGAAAATGCTACAGCCCCTAACTCTGAGTCAGGCAGAGATCGACACAAATTGTGCTATTTCCTGATTGTGTAAGCCCTTCAGTGTAATTCTGTTTCTTCTGCCTATATTAAGTGAAAATGTGACGGTCCCTTACTCTGAGTGAGAGACACAGCTCTGTGAATTCGACCGGGGACTGTACAGAATGTAAACGAGCTCTCAGCTAGTGAAATGCAAGGAGGAGGGATCCAGAGGGATTCGACCAGGACTGGATATCAGTGTAAACAAAAACACAAGATAAGGAATACTGTGAATACAAGACAGCTTTACTAGTGACTAGTGTTAAGCGATTACGTTGGCCATCGACATCGGTCGATGGTCGATAGTCGACCATCATCAACAAGATAGTCGATGGTCGATGATAGATTATGATCGATTACCATTAAAGTCTATGGGAGAGCAACAACAACTTCATTCTTACACCAAACAGGGATGGAGAAGCTGGAATTAACATCCACAACAGTCAAATGGATACGTGCTACATCTTAGGCAACACACTTAGGTTATAAAAGCCACAGAAAAAAACTCACACACCATTCACTATCCCTGTCTTGCACCACAGCATGACCCTTAAACCTGCATGACCCACAAATTAAAAAGTGCCAGAAGGCAGTATGATTTGAACCATCATTTTACGTGAACTGGATTTAAAAGTGCCGGAAAAAGGAGTCTTTCAACCACCATTTTAGTTGAACTGGACATTGACTATACCTGTCCTGGGCCACAGCATGAGCCCCAAACCTGCATGACCCCCAGATTTAAAAAGTGCAGGAAAAAGGAGTCTTTCAACCACCATTTTAGTTGAACTGGACATTGACTAGACCTGTCCTGTACCACAGTATGACCATTAAACCTGTCTTACCCACAGATTCAAAAGTGCCGGAAAAAGGAGTCTTTCAACCACCATTATAGTTTCACTGGACATTGACCATACATGTCCTGGGCCACAGCATGAGCCCCAAACCTGCATGACCCAGATTAAAAAGTGCCGGAAAAAGGAGTCTTATCAACCACTATTTAGTTTCACTGGACATTGACTATACTGTCCTGGTCACAGCATGAGCCCCAAACCTGCATGACCCCAGATTAAAACGTGCCGGAAAAATGGAGTCTTTCAACCACCATTTTAGTTTCACTGGACATATGCTGTCCCTGTCCTGGGTAGTGCTTGCCCCTCCGTATGAGTTCGGACCAATTGAGCTTCACTTGCATATACTGGTGGTTAACGCTCCTGTTCCACCCAGGTGCCCTTTTTCTTGGCATTGTTTTTCTCATTTTACTCAACGTGCTGGAGGAAATTGTCTCTGTACTTTGTTCTCTGTCCGTGCTTCATACTCCATGTCCTCTGAATAACTACATCTGGTCAAGTTTTCCTGTACTCCCTTGTACAATTCAGAGGAATTTTTTTACCACTATTTTGTACATGCACGTTTTTTAGTAGTTTAATTCTAGAAAACACTTTTTTAAAATAGGATGGAATCCACCATGTCTTTGTTTCGTCTTTTTTAATTGTATTAAATGGGTTGTCTCAATACAGGGATTGCTAGCTATGTTAAAGATGATGCTGCAGGTTGCATTAACACTGAAGAACAGATTGGCGACGCTGTTCGTCACTGAGATTCACAGGGCCCTGACCCAGCGATGACAGGCCTGACAGTCCTGCAACTGACGATCCGCTGGCATGCGTGTTGTCTACCTCCATGTCCTACCCCACTCTTTGCTCGCTTACCACCTGAATTTCGCTCCATGTTCAGAAATATAAAAATTTTAGAAGGTATGGAAGAGTTTTGGAAAGTCTCTTATTAAAACACGGCAAATCACAGCTATTCTCAAATCCCTCAAATCAAAACAAAATTGCTGGATTCAAATTTAACTGCAAAGTAGATCTATCAACAAAGCTGGCCTGCGCCAAAGTGAAAAAACACGTATCTGAAATGTTATTGGCTATAATAAAAGTAAGGTATTTTTTGGCACCTTTTTGTCAATTCACCTGTGGTGACTACAAAATTACTGTATTCACATTTAAGTGCAGGTGCCTCAATGAACAAAGCTGTAGTGCGCAAAGTGAAAAAACACGTATCTGTAATGTATTCGGATAATAAAAGGTATTTTGGCACCTATCAACCTGTGCTGACTACAAAATTGCTGGATTCTAATTTAACTGCAAGGTGGCTATATCAACAAAGCTGGAATGGGCAAAATTGAAAAAGAACACCTATCTGAAATGTATACTGATAATAAAAGTGGAGTTTTGCACCTCACAAAGAGACCTGCAGTTACTAGAAAAGATGTGTATCCTAATATAAGTTCCAGCTGCCCAATATCCAGGAAATATTTCAATAGAAAACTGTTAATAATAAAGCTATTGCATGCAATGTCTACACTAAGTCTTGGTGAACTATATCCCGCTCCCCTCCGTGACTTTACAGCGGTAGATGCTCCTTTAAAATTCTCTACCTAACTACATAAAATCTTCCAATCTCTGATCTAACTAAGTTGTAAGGATCACAGCTAACAGTAGAGCTTTCTCTGTGTAGAAATAGAATAATTTTCGCTGAGACTGGTTGGACACAGGCCAGAGCGCACGTCCTTCTGCTATGAGACGCTGAGAGACACTGATCATGAACAGGAAGGGCTGTTCTATGTAAAACGAGGTCATGTGATTTTTCCAGCCAATCGCAACCATACACATCCCAGTCATGACGTCGCACACACATCTCACCCTGCTCTATTCTGTAAGCTGATTTGCTGGCCGCCAAAATGACAGGAAGCGCCGAAAATGGCGCAATCTTAATAGATGATGCACAGATTTTAACCTAAATTATCGCATGATCTAAAAATTTCGATCAACATAAAAACTGTGCCGATTTCAACTTTGTCAATAATAATCGCTCAACACTACTAGTGACATCCAATTGCAAAGTTGCTTGTTTTCACTGTCCCCTTATTCTGAAGACCATTTAATGAAATTATAAAACCCCTTTAAATATAATTTAACAACAGTTTATCAAATTTAGAGTTTTAGAATTTATATTGTCAACAAATATTTTATGTAAACTATTTATTCTTTTTTAGGAGATAACGGTTATGAACTGACAAATTGATCAATAACCCCTTATCTGCATGCAAGAAATTAACAAGAACATCGATACAATTTGGCATACAAACATGAAGGGTGACATGTATGAAGGAAGGCATGTCAAAGTGAATAGTCGAGTCTCATTTTCAGTGTATAATGCGTATGATGTATGAAAGTTGTTTTTGTGCGTTCATAAATGGTGTGTAAAGTTTGACGCACCTCGCCTATGTAAACTATGTGAACTTAGGTGCATAAGTAATGCACCTAACATGTATTAAGGTTATAGACAGGCTGAAAATAAGAGAAGCCATTAGAATAGCATATTCGTGAATAGAAACTATGGTACTGATCCTGCTTGGAGAACCACAGGTCCCAGCAATACCTGTGCTGTGCTGGCTCTTGCTGTATGCAGAATAAAGAGAGAGCAGCAAAAATACATTTAAAATTTAATGTAGTAAAAATTTTAAATGTAAAAATCTGAACAATATAATCAATGATTTTTTTTTACATAAAATTTGTTTTGGATTCTATTAATTTTAAATACATTTTATAGGAGATATTTTTATATTTTGGGATATTATATATTTTATATTAATTTATATGAAAAAAATTTTCATTAAATTTAAATTATTAAATGTATAAAGTTTGATATTTATAATAAATTACTTTTTATTAATGTACTGGTGTAAGTTGAGAAAAATTGGACATTTTTGCCCCTTACAGTAATGCGCCTAGTTTTACCGGACCACATTCATAGATGTGTCTAATATTACAAGTGTGGTGCGACGCGCCTCCATAACACCCCCAGACCGCCCCCAGAACACCCCTTCATTTTAGGCGCATTAGAAAGTGTTGAGTCTTATGAACAATGCACCTAACACATTCATTAGGTGCATTAGACAACGTAGACTGCTCACTTAGGTGCATTGTACGCCAGAAAAAGGGTGAACAACACTTTCATACATGTCGACTGAAATGACTATAGACACTTGCATCCATATTGGGGCAGGACATATTTTAGAAGAGCAGAAATGACTGTCCTTACTATGACCATTTTCATATATGTGGGCCAATGTATTTACAAAGCTCTATACTTAGTTAGCCCAGCACAGCATAGTAGGAAATATTTCCTGCGCCATTCTGTAAATGCATGGCGTAGGAATAGCACAGGCACAGCTGTCAGCTGTAATACACAGCACATCATGTTTGGACAGTGTCATTGTTTTTCATAACCCCTTCATCACTAATGCAATCATAAAAGCAAAAGCTAAGATTAGAAGCTAGCAGAGCAGAAATGTCAGTTCATGCTTTAGACCTGCCCACAGTCTGCACAGAAAGCCTGAGGAGGCTTTAAAGAGTAAAAACAGCCAAATGGGAAAATCCCTTTAAGAAGAACCTTTTCCACAGTCTTAGGCTAGGTTTACACTACATAGGACAAAAAACTCTTCGGAAACCAATCCTAAAAACCCCTTGAACTTGAGTATTTTGTCAGTTTTTTGTTCAAATCAGCTGAGTTTCCGATCAGTTTTTTTATGGTTTTTAGTTTATTGTTGGGGTTTTTTGTGTTTTTTTGGGAATTTTTCGGATTTTCACTGGTTTTTTTAAAAGTGGGAAATTATATATTTTTAAAAAACATGGACAGTTTTTCAAAAACTGCACCAAAAACCACCAGTGTTTATACAGACTTAAAAGTAAATTTTTTTGGGCAGTTTTTAAAAATTTTTCCTAAAACTGCCATCACCCGAAAATGCCTGTGTAGGCTACAGGTCATTGTTTTGTATTAAATTTTTAAATCGGTTTTTAATCGTTTCAAAATACAAAAAACCGCAGAAAATCTGAGGAAAAAACCCTTTTTTTTTTTAGCCATAACATTTTGACACTCAATTGGGGATAATGGCTCTTTTTTTTAAAAAAAAATCCCCTTTATTCCCCCTTCATCTCACTTAGAAGCCTTTTTTAAGCAACAAATTGGCACATGTGCAGTTTATCCAAGTGATGTGATTCCAGCAATAGAGTATACGAATTGCTTAGTGAAAATAATGCATAAAAATGTTTGCAAGAAGTTTTATCTTATATTTAATTATTACATATACAAATTTAATTATAAATTGCAATAATTATCATCAGCTGTCATCAGAATCTATCATTAGAAGCGTATATAACATCAAAAACACTTTACCTCCTTCTTAGTCATCTTTAGCCCCCTTCATTGCTTTCTAAGAATGACAATGGCAACACCCTAGCACTTCATAAAAGAATTGTGCCACCATATTTACTATTGGAATTTGTGCTCAATTTCATTTTATTAGTGATCCATCTTCCTGCAGCTTCAAGGGGAAAGCTGTAGTAGTGGCTTGTGTACCTTAAATTCCAGTATGTTTCTGGGAAAGAGTGATTTTGTTTTGCACCAAACTGGTGACTTTGATAAAAAAAAAAAGTTCAGCATTGCGGATGATGCATTCCTGATATTTTGATCATCTGGGAAGGCACAGATGTATTGCAAACATTTATGAATACAACACTTTGAACATTAAATTTACATATTGTTGTAGGCGTTCTTCAATAAAGGCTACCCCAAAAAAATTGCAGACGAAAATCCAAGGGGGAAAGCCCCCCCAAGTTTTTGTCTATCGGGAAACTTTAGTTTTTTAAAAGGGCCCCCCATGTGGGTCACCCTTTTTGTGACGGCTACCGCTTCAAGGGAATTATTAGGCCATGTCCCCACGGCAGGTTTTTCAGTTGGTTTAACATACAGTTTTTGGATTTGAAAACCATCTGTAAACCGACTATCAACCTTTTTCATTTTTTAAAAAAAAATCCTTTCACATCCGGTTTTTGCCCTGGGACGTGGGGGGGTTTTAAATATGTCGGGTTGAGGGGATGGCAAATCTGCAAACCGCGGACAGAACCATCCCCCAAAACTATGTACACGGTATCAAAATACCAGCCAGAATCTTTTACTCACAATCCGGACGATATTTTAACCTGCCTGGGATGACCCTTAGAGTTGTTTGGGGTTTAAAAATTATTTATACTCTTTTCTTTCCTAGCTGGATATAGTCTGCAATTTGTGGGGCGGTCTTTATTGAAGAAACTGAGAATTTTGATTCTAGCATCCACTTATTTAAATGATTCCCAACCTTGAATCACCCATAGCAATCAGGATTGATAAGCAGCTTCCCTACACCTTTCAGTTCACTACAGGATCTACTTGTATAAGTATTGCCTACTTATTGACCTGTATGTTATATCCATCTTGTATAGGGATTTTATTCATTCATATTTATTAAAAGCTACATTTTATGGGGTATATATTTTATTCTACTGTGATTGATCTTATATCTATCCCTACATCACAGATATTTATTTCTGTGATATGATCTATATTGGACTAACAACTACAGGACTATGCAGACGTGTGTGCAACATGTACTGGCAATGGCTGCTGCTTTAAAAAAATAAAAATAGCACATCTAGTTTAAAACCAATTCCACGTCACTTAAATATAGGACATAACTGTGACCCTAAACAATTATGTGTATGGGGTATTGATCGTATCAACTTCCAGAGCTGAGGAGTGGAAAAATCTATTATTTCAGAGAGGTTAAATGGATTTTAACTGTAAAAACAGGGTTTCTCAAAGGCTTAAATGAACAAAGGAGCATTCCTCCATTTTTATAAAAAAAAATGGATGCTTTAATGTATAAATTACACTGGGGAACACACATTTTGGTGGCTTAAAAATAGGAACCCTTTTTGAGTATGTTTGTGGAGCCAAGGCTGAAAATAACACTCGTTTTCCCCCCTCAGCTCCAGTTTTGGAGATGCGGCATTGCCACCTTACCAAGTATACATGTTGTTGAAAGTAGTGATCACTCAATACTGTACTAAAGAAATGTTGGAAACTCATGTGAAACAGTAAAAAAATAAAATATTAGAACACTTAAAGAACACATGCAAACAATAACATGAATGTGCATGAGAAAATTAAATTTTATTCATTTGCACTACATATTTGTATACAAATTAATCAAAAGAACAATGTAGAATCATGTAATCAACATTTTATAAACTAGAGCTGCTAGAAAAAAAGGAATGGTATTTTTAGAATCAGCAGCACTCAAATACCCAGAACAAGGTAAACATTTCTAGGCACCAAAAAAGTGTTATTATTTTTACATTGATTTGTATACATTTTAATACTTAAACCACTCAACAATCTATGATAAACTATTTATCTAAAGCATTTATAAATTTATTATTAAAAACTTCTATAATTTCTATAATTACTCAATGTATACTAAAAAACTGCTTTCATATCATTCAATATGTATAAAAAGTGATTAATAAGATGAAACGCATGTAAAATGCTGTTAGCTCACTCTATTGGGTTATTAGGTTAATAAAGTTCAAACAGTTCTTCTAGATCAAATGAGACCTCTAGGGGCCGATTTAGTGCATTACACTTAGAGATGGGCGAAGTTCTCAAAAATTCGATTCGGTGACTTCGCCAAATTTTCCGACAAAATATGTTTCGGTCCGAATTACTTTGGGACGAATCGCGTTAAAAAACAGATATTACCAGGCTGCACAGAGCCTGCAGGGTGCTGTAGAACGTTGTGCCATGCTTAAATATGCAGAGGGAGCTTGGTTTGGTCTTCATACAATGTTGTGTTTTAGTATGACACGCAGATGACTGCCGCTGCTCTTAGAATTCGTTAGAATCAATTCGCCAATCTCTAATTACACTTCAAATTTCAATCCAATGCGTTTTTCGGATGCGTTTTTCGTATGAAAAGCGCATCCAAAACATACCCAAAAGTATGTTGCGCTTTTGAAACCGTTTTTCAGGCTTCAAAATCGCACTCCATTGTTTCCTATGGGGATTTCACTTGCGTAAAACGTAAGTAGAATTGGCATGTCAATTCTTAAAACGGATCCGAAAAGCGCATCAAAAAGACGCAAGTAAACACGTATTGGCAATCGCTCGTCTGAACGGCGATGCGTGTTTTACATTGAAACCAATGTAAATCAAACTGCACATTGTTAGATATGTTTTTGGATCCAAAAACGGATCTGAAAAATGTCTTCTGAACATACCCTTACTCACACATCAGCTTTTTTGTTTTTTTTTTGCATTTTGTGTTTTTTATTCCTTTTTTCACTTATTTTTGCACTTACATTTTCTTAGCAATCCATCTGTATCACTTACATTTTAACTTATATATAACTTCTTTTGTTGTTTCAGTTACTTTCATATAACTAAGTCTTTGTTTATATGTGCCATATTTTGTTTGTCATGTATCATGCCTCCATTAACACATAATCTTATAAATATATTTCATTTATTTGAGTGCTTACACCAGTGCTATTGTTTAACATTAATTTTCACATGCTCACATTGAGGGATGTATTGCCCATGATCAAGCACAAGTGAAAAATTAATTTTGGTTTAATGCTCCCTCCTGCTTCTTTCCCTATGGGTTTACCTCTGTAATTTTCAGATCAAGTACTGAACACTTTTTTCATTACTCTAGTTATTATATTATTGTGATTGATTTATTGTTTGTTGTCATTGCAGTTGAACTTTATATATCTTTTCATTCATGTATACTTCATGTTGCATTATTGGGGGTATCATAATTTTTCAGTGTGGGGAAGCAGGTCAGGGTGCCTTCTTTGGTGCAATGTCAACTACAACCTCAATTCCCAAAAAGTTGGGACACTAAACAAATTGGGAATAAAAACTGAATGCAATGATGTGGAGGTGCCAACATCTAATATTTTATTCCGAATAGAACATAGATGACAGATCAAAAGTTTAATCTGAGTAAATGTAATATTTGAAAGGAAAAATATGTTGATTCCAAATTTCACAGTGTCTACAAATGCCAAAAAAGTTGGGACAAGTAGCAATAAGTGGCTGGAAAAATGACATTTTGGATATAACGAACAGCTGGAAGACCAATCAACACTAATTAGATGAATTGACAACATGATTGGGTATAAAAAGAGCTACTCAGAGTGTCAGTGTCTCTCTGAAGCAAAGATGGTAAGAGGATCACCAATTTCACCATTGTTGCGCAGAAAGATAGTGCAGCAATACCAGCATGGTGTTACCCAGCGTAAAATAGCAAAGACTTTAAAGTTATCATCATCAACCATACATAACATCATCAAAAGATTCAGAGAATCTGGAACAATCGCTGTGCATAAGGTCAAGGCCGTAAAACTCTACTGGATGCTCATGATCTCCGGGCCCTTAAATGTCACTGCACCTCAAACAGGAATGCCACTGTCAAGGAAATAACAGAATGGGCTCAGGAATACTTCCAGAAAGCATTGTCAGTGAACACAATCCACCGTGCCATCCGCCGTTGCCAGCTGAAACTCTACAGTGCAAAGAGGAAGCCATTTTAAGCAAGCTCCACAAGCTCAGTCGTTTGCTCTGGGCCAGAGGTCATTTAAAATGGAGTGTGGCAAAATGGAAAACTGTTCTGTGGTCAGATGAGTCACGATTTGAAGTTCTTTATGGAACAGTGGGACGCCATGTCATCCGGACCAGAGAGGACAAGGACAACCCTAGTTGTTATCAATGCTCCGTTCAGAACCCTGCATCACTGACAGTATGGGGTTGCATGAGTGCTTGTGGCATGGGCAGCCTGCATGTCTGGAAAGGCACCATTAATGCAGAGAGCTATGTTCAGATTCTAGAACAACATCTGCTCCCATCTAGACGTCATCTCTTTCAGGGAAGACCCTGCATTTTTCAACAAGATAATGCCAGACCACATTCTGCAGCAATCACAACATCATGGCTATGTAGGAGAAGGATCCGGGTATTGAAATGGCCAGCCTGCAGTCCAGATCTTTCACCTATAGAGAACATTTGGCGCATCATAAAGAGGAATATGCGACACAGAAGGCCCAAGATGATTGAACAGTTAGAGGCCTGTATTAGACATGAATGGGAGAGCATTCCTATTTCTAAACTTGAGAAACTGGTCTCCTCTGTCTCCAGAAGTCTGTTGACTGTTGTAAGAAGAAGGGGTGATGCCACACAGTGGTAAAAACAGCATGGTCCCAACTTTTTGGAGATTTGTTGACGCCATGAAATATTGAAATAACATATTTTTCACTTAAAATGATACATTCTCTCAGTTTAAACTTTTGATCTCTGATTTGTGTTCTATTCTGAATATAATATTAGATGTTGGCACCTCCACATCATTGCATTCAGTTTTTATTCACAATTTGTTTAGTGTCCCAGCTTTTTTGGAATTGAGGTTGTATTTTTAACATTATTGATTAATAAAGTATATTTTATGATAATGGTGTGCTACTTCTGTGTTCATATTTTCTGAGGGCAAAATATGCCCAACCTTTCTAACACTGAAACGATAGTTCAAAGCTATTCAAAGCCTAATGTTGTTAAATCTACACACCGACTCCAAAGTGACCATAAAAACACAGTTACTAACCGTGAGACATAAATAATCTCGCCAACATAAAGTGTTAGAGTGTTAAAGAGGTTTTCTCACCACAATGATTAGTTTTTAACATATAGGCAGATGTAAATAAAGACTTTTACCAAATACATTGTTGTTCTGATTTTGCTTTGTATAGGAGACAGAGGAAATTTTATCTACTGCTTGTATACACAGGTTACTGACCATCTCTTTCTGTTGTCATTGCTTCAGCTGCACTGCCTGACCATACTGATGCAACTCCCTGCTGAGTGTTATCACTAAAACAGGAGCTTGTTTATCCATGCTACTGACAAACTTTATAGCTCTGTAACCTACAGTTTACAAACCTGATGCACTAATGTCACTGTAGCAGGCTGAGATAGGAATAGCATAGCTAGTATACCAATAACTGCTATAGACCCACCCACAGCCTAACCAAAAAGGGTGAGCCTGAAACTGGTTGTGAAGAGGAGGCTTTGTGAAACAGCATGGTAAGAGCACCACTTTAACACAAGTGACATACTTAAGCTGCCACAACTCAACTACTATGTCTTGCACTCATCCATGCTATTGCACAATCACCATCAATAAAGGTAGCAAATAGTATAGACAAGCTACAATGTGTTCAGCCTTTTGGGGATAGATCATGGATTTTGATTGATCCAAGTGTCACACTTAAATGTAGTCAATTATACAATCTGAAACATTTTAGGGGCACTCAGTATAGAACAGATAATCTGATTGGTCTGTGAAGTAGAATTTAAACAGTTACTAATCATTCAACAAGTTTTTCATAAATTAATAGTGCAATCAAATATAAAAAAATTGTTTCATTCCTATCAGTATTAGGCTGCTTTCCCACTTCTCTCTCTTAAACTCATCATTTACTCTGCGAGAAAAAATGAACTAATAACTGACTGAGGAATCAGGTTACATGCTGCCCATAGAAGTGTATGGTAAAGGAAGCATAGTAAGAAAGAGAGAAGAGACACATAGAGGGGGCCTATTAAAAGATGTAAGAAGTATAATATATGCTTGGTTTATATTCTTTAGTACTGCTCAGGAGTCTGCTTACTTTATAAGGGAGAGCTGAAAAATAAAGATGTAGCTTGCAGAGAAGAAAACTAGTAAAAATGCTACATGACAGGTATGTAACTGTCTAAAATAGTGTTATTACTTCTGTATACATACAACAGCTTATCCTGAAAAGTTACCGAAGCCTAGGTACTGTAAACTTCAACTTTGTATTATTATGTAGTTCAAGTATTTATAAAAATTTTAACCAATAATTATGTTTCTTCAAATCCTAACATTGAGGAGAAAGAAGTAACCAAACATTGCTTTATAGATAAAAAAAATACTATGATCAGTTGATCTCTAAAATTTATGAGCATTTATAGGCTTAGTAAAAAGAAACTCTGAACTCTAGAATGGATTAAACAACATTTCAAACATATACCAGTATTTTTAAAGAAGTTGGAAACAGAGTTGCTTATATGAAAACAGATTGATACAAATTCAATTCTTGGTGAATTATTACATAATTTAGGACGACATGTATGAAACCTGCTGCATTGACACAATTTTTCACGTCTTTTTTCCCATGAAAAATGCACCTGAATATACGAAAGTGGTGAATATGTGTTCATAAATGGCCCCTGAGGTTAGAGGCGCCTCACACCTGGAGTGTCATGGAATTTTGTCACATTCGTAATTCACCAAGCATGTGTATTTGACATACAGTAATAGCCGGCACACCACAGTTCTTGCTGAGATTTGTGGTGCAACATGCAAGATCATTACAATAGCTTCTATTCACTGACATGCTGTTCTAACACATTTTATTTTATTTCTAGCTGCTATGATGTTTTTGTAATTACTGATAATGCTACGCTAACCTGATTGAGAATGGGATTTATGGTAGATGCTGTATTGGTTTAATTAATTTAGATTATGTAATTTTAAATTAATTTTCGATTATATAAATCTTAAATGCATATTATAGGAAATAATTTTATCTTTTTGGGATCTTATATGATTTTATATTATATAATTTATTATGAAATTTATATAACTTAATTTTATGTAGCTTGATAATTATCATAAATTACTTTTTATTAATTTACTAGTGTAAGTTAAAAAAAAAGGGAAATGTTTTGCCCTAATGGGAAGTCTAGTTCCATTATGACAACTCAGGCTCAGGCAGATCATACTGAAATAGGTCTGCCTGTTCGAGGAGTAATGCGCCTACTTTTGCCGAGCCACATTCAGAAATGTGTCTACACGCCTCCAGAATGGCTCACATCTTTGGCACATTACAAAGTGTCGGGTCGGGTGCACATTGCACCAAACTTGTTCATTTGACGCGACATACATCGGGAAATTAGGTGGACTAGTCACTTTTGCTGCATTTAATGCCAGAACATTAAAACTGAACCCTTCATACATGTTGCCTTTGTATGAAAATGGTGAAATGTACAGTGAAAGTAATAATTATTTGATCCCTTGCTGATTGTGTAAGTTTCCCCACTGACAAAGACATGAACAGTCTATAATTTTAAGGGTAGGTTAATTTTAACATTGCAAGATAGAATATCCAAATTAAAATCCAGAAAATCACATTGTATAAATTATATAAATTTATTTGCATTTTGCTGCGAGAAATAAGTATTTGATCCCCTACCAAACCATTAAGAGTTCTGGCCCCTATTGGCCAGTTAGATGCTCCTAATCAACTTGTTACCTGCATTAAAGACAGCTGTATTAAATAGTCACTTTTATAAAAGACTCCTGTCCACCGACTCAATTAATCAGTCAGACTATAACCTTTACAACATGAGCAAGACCAAAGAGCTTTCTAAGGATATCAGAGACAAGATCATAGACCTGCACAAAGCTGGAATGGGCTACAAAACCATAAGTAAGATGCTGGGTGAAAAAGTGACAATTGGTGCATAATGGTTTAGAATCCTGCAGTGCCCCCAAAGTCCCCCGGCTCAAGAAGGCACATATGCAGACCCATATGAAGTTTGCCAATAAACACCTGGATGATTCTGTGAGTGATTTGGAGAAGGTGATGTGGTTAGATGAGACAAAAATTGAGCTCTTTGGCATTAACTCAACTGACCCTGTTTAAAGGAAGAGAAATGCTCCCTTTGACCCAAAGAACACTGTCCCCACTGTCAAGCATGGAGATGGAAATATTTTGTTTTGGGGGTGTTTCTCTGCTAAGGGCACCGGACTACTTCACCGCGTCAATGGGAGAATGGATGGAGCCATGTACTGTAAAATCCTGAGTGACAACCTCCTTCCCACCGCCAGGAAATTAATAATGGGTCATGGCTGGGTCTTCCAGCAAGACATGATCCAAAACATACAGCCAAGGCAACAAAGGAGTGGTTCAAAAAGAAGCACATTAAGGTCATGGAGTGGCCTACCCAGTCTCTAGACCTTAATCCCATAGAAAACATGTGGAGGGAGTTGAAGCTTTGAGTTGCCAAGCAACAGCCTCAAAATCTTAATGATTTAGAGATGATCTGCAAAGAGCTGTGGAACAAAATTCCTCCTGACATGTGCGCAAACCTCATCATCAACTACAAAAAAGTCTGACTGCTAAGCTTGCCAACAAGGGTTTTGTCACCAAGTATTGCATCTTGTTTGCCAGAGGGATCAAATACTTATTTCTCACTGCAAAACGCAAATAAATGTATATAATTTATACAATATGATTTTCTGGATTTTAATTTGGATGTTCTAGCTCTCAATGTTAAAATTAACCTACCCTTAAAATTATAGAGTGTTCATGTCTTTGTCAGTGGGCAAATCTACACAATCAGCAAGGGATCAAATAATTATTTCCTTCACTGCATATGCATGTCTTTTTCTTAAGGATTGCCAGAAAGGTATTAGAATAAGTGAATACTGTATATAGGTGCCCCATTTCACCCCATGGCAGAACCCCTTATCTGTTAATAAAACATTTCTTAGAAACCAGCTAATTTCCAATAAACCCATGGGATTTTTTACACAATCCTAGGAATAAGAATTGTTCAAAATGTTGATCATAGTCTGTAAACCCTGAACATGATTGATGGGTGTATATAAACTTGTCAAATCAAAGGAAGGGGGCTTTCCATTGGCATCTACATTGCTGATATTGGCTATGTGCTATAATATATATGTGTCTGTCAACTATTATTCTAACTAGGGGTGCTTCTAGCTCCAATTAAACTACCTTTATTACCAGCAAGCTTCTTTCAGTTGTCTAAGTTGTTCAGAAAGTTGTTTCAAGTAAATAATCAATTACAGTGTTTGAAGTATTTTGGATTACAAACACATCAATTGATTACTCACTTTCCAAACAGTTTAGGGAAGTGCAAAGAGCTTGCTGGCAGTTTAATTGGAGTGCAGTTAAAACTGCACCAAAACTGCGCTGTGTGAAATCACCCTAATATTTTAACATATATATAAGGAATCTTGTTACATTAATTAGGAATAATTACATCCTTGTTTTTAAAGTAGATGCTATTGAAGCTATCACATGGGAGGTCCTGTGGCATTATTGCAGGTTATAGACATAACAGCACATTTATTTGAGCTGTTTTCAACCGAGGCAGTATGTAAACTTTGTAGATGAATAATCATTCAAGAATGTTATTTATATTGATAATGAAGGGTAATGCCAGATGAATGTTTCTTGCTCTTGGTTGTATAGTTTAGTTTATGTGTTACTGCATGCTGACTAGCTGTATTTTGTGCACAGGTTCAAGTCAAATGGATGGGACAAGTACACCAAGCCCACTGGGCATTAGATGGTTGCCTCATGAACAGAACTACCCAGCATAGATTTGCATCCCGATACGACCCATTGCAGGAACATTTTGACTTTCAATTCGACTGCAACCACCTTATAAACATCATGGTATTTAAATTATCTAGTTATTTAAGCATGGTGTCCACAATGACCAGGTCCCTGCCTGTATCAGCAAGCATCATCATCAGGGACACATTAATTTACAAGATACAAAGGGTAACTATTTAATCATTTAAAAGATTAGCTTGCATTGATTTTTATGAAAACACTTTTGATTTACTAATGTTGTGTTACTAAGGTTTTTTTTAAACACGTTAATAAATGTATAAATAAACAAATCATTAACAATAGGCAAACATTTATTTTATTTTGCATAATCCTGAAAATAAAACCAATTCATTTGATCTATTTCTGCTGCATGAGTTTTTTTTTTTTTTTTAAATGGAAGTTGGTCAGTCATGCAAAATAAATCATACAGATAAAATACAATCAAAAATCAATATAGAAGAGACCACTGAAGTTTATTTAAATAAAAGCTGTTTTCACACTGTATTTGTTTATGGAGTATACCGTAGATGTATAAATACACCCCCATTGCTTAATGGAGGCCAAGAGTGTAATCTTGTGCTCTATTTGGAGATTATACATTGTGTTGTACAACAATTTACTATATGGAAGTATTAACTTTTTTCCCCTTGTCTTCTTCCACTACCCTGACTTTAAAATTATGACTATAAGAAAGTGGGTAATTTGGTTATGAAAAAAAAACAACTAATAGTTAAATAGCCCTAAAAATAATTGATAGATGTAAACAATAAATTATTTTTTTAATGTTTTTATAAATCTCTAGGATGTTTAACATTCACAAAGCCACAATGCTAAGGAAATGGTACAGAAAATAGATGTTAATATCCTTTTGATTTTTTTTTTTTTTTTAAAGCTGTGTGGTTTAACCAATAGGCATAGTTTATCTTTGTCATGGAGCTAGGACTTTTTCTCCTGAAAAGCTGAAAGGCACAACCCTGGTTCAGGCTTTGATGGGTTTTTTTTTTGCTGTTTCATGTGGATTTTCTGAACATTTATTTTAAATGTCTTTTGTGAGTACATAAAATAATTAAAAAAAACTTGTTGTCTGAATATTAAGGAGATTGTCTACACTATGTTTTACAGCCCTCCATTATTTATAGATGTTTGATGTTAGGAGAGAGATTTTACCAAACAATTTGTGGACCGCAGACTGAAAGCTAATCTTATAAAGCTTATAAATCGCAATTTACTGTATGTTTATTTGAATACTTACCACTTGAATTTTATACGATATTATATACATTGCAGCCGGGAATTTTATTTCAAAATTCTGTCTTACATCCAGACACAGGTTTATGAGAAGATGGCTAATTTTCTTAAGAATTTATATTGAGTCATATTTTATAGTCATAAAAAGGAACCCATATTTTGAATATAGCAAACAAATTCCTATATATAATATCACACATATGACCTGTCCAAACTAGTGGGTTTTTTACTGTATGTTTTGGTGAAAAGAGCTGATCATTATGTAAAAATTAAAGATAAAATGCAGTTATTTTTTGTATCTATATAGGGCAACATTATTAAAAAAAAATTATATGGAGTCTCTTGTGCATGCTACATGTACACCTGTTTTAATTGAAGTGCCAGTTCTGGGTTGTCTAAAAGAACACTACAAGGCATCCGCATCTCACGATATCCAAATGGGCTTTACTGTACTAGTACATTTCAGCTTATACACGAACCTTTCAAACCTAACAAGACAAAGTTAAAACAAATTTCATAGAATCCTCATAGGTGTGAACTTTGATACAATGACCAATCACAATCTTATGTAGTATTCAGTGAATCAATCTAAGTGCTGAAATTATTCTATATATTAAAGACATCCGTGTTACTGAAAGATCCTTTGTCAGACTTGACACACCTATGTGCCATTCTCAGATCTTGTGCATTATGTAATGGCCAAGAAAGTGGGATCTTACATCATTGAACTGTGGCATCCTGTCCGACATGCACCCCATGTTCTGGGTCATATTCCATTTATAATATCTAACTTGCACGGATAAAACAGCCATTGTGACATACGCCGCATGGTCAGAGATTAGAAAGCTTCATGTCACCCAAAACTCATGTCAGACCCATAATCCTATACTGCGTCAATCAGAAAATAATGTTTTAGTATCTCATCTAATCAATTAACTATAAAAAAGGTAATATTCTATCCCATAAACAAAAAAAGAAAAAAAAAGAAACAACCACAACGGCATATCTCCAACAAAAGATATGACCAAGATGTGTACTTATGTAATGTGTATGAATTGATAGCCAACCATTTTACTCAGAATATTTTTTTATAGGAGATTGATGAAATGGAATATTGAATCAAACTTTTCTGACTTGTGCAGTGTAAGACTATGAGCCATGAAATTTGGCTGATGCTAGGCTTTCTGCCTAAAAGGATTAATGGTTGTGAATCTCAGACATGTGCAGTATGTCAAAGTGGACCCGATTGGGGTTTTGGGTGGAAGTGACTGCTTTGCTGATGTAAGTTATATATTGCAAGCAGAATATGACTTGGCCGTCACAAAATATGCAATACCTGAGACTGGTACATAGGTGTGTCAATTTATAAATCTGACAAAGGATGTTTTAGTAACACTGATGGTTTTAATAGATGAAATAATTATGGCATTTTGATTGATGGACTGTTTACTATATAAGATTGTTGTTGGTCATTTTGTTGTTGGTTCATGTCTGAGGTGTATTTAAAACTTGCCTTTATATTGTTTTGTGATGCTTGAGAAAGGCTTGTGTGAAATGTTGCACCAATTTTACCTGGACTGTCTGTACAATAAAGTACTTTTGGGCATCGGGAAATGCTGATGTCTTAGGGGTCGTTCACACGGCACAGTGCAAATACTGGTCGGAAATCCTGACCGGTATTTGCACTGTTTTTCGGGCCATGCACACGGCCGCCGGGGGACAACTTTTCTCTGCAGTTTGCAGAGAAAAGCCCTCCCTCTCGCATAGACATATTCATATTCCACCCGAAAAATGGGCAGAAGAATGAACATGTTCTATGTTTTTCGGACCGCCGGCGGTCTGAAAAAACGCCCAGCAGAAAACCCGTGCAGTGGGGACAACTGTGCGGGTTTTCCATAGAGGTCCATAATAAAAGTTGTCACCTGGTTTGCAGATGGATTTCAAAACCGAAAACCTTCTTAAAAACCGGGTGAAAACCCGTGCCATGGGGACAAGCCATTAAAGTATTCTTTTGGATTCTGTAATGGCAAGTATGGAAATTCTTGTGCATTCTTGAAGCACTATTGATGCACTTCTTTTTTTGTTGTTGTTGATGATTATGTTTATTTCTGAGAAGTTTGTCATCTTCATTCCTTCATCCTCTCTGCTATGGTTCTCCAATACAGACTACATTTCTCATAAGGATTCTGGCTCGTCAGGAACAGAGTTAGCAGAGTCTCATCACATTACATGTGCTGTGCTCTGTGAAGAGTATCCAGTGTATCTTATGAGATGGTACTTTAACTTGTCTCCTATTAAAAGAGCTATTGAGAGAGAACTCTCTAATTGTAATAGGTTTCTCTCTGTAGTTTTTTAAGGGAATGTGTTATCAAAAAATTATTTATTGTTTAACTCACATTCTTATGTTAAGCATATTTTTTTAAGAATTTTTGGTTGTTTTTTAAAATTTTCTATATCACTTTCAATATTTTTTTAATAATTCTTAAGTCCTGCAATTTTCACTTTGGCCACTAGGCCTAATAATGGTCTGACACTTCCTGTCATGTAGAGAAACATTTTCAGCAGTCTGCTAACTATCAGCACAAGCAGGGTTAGACTGAAAGGAGACACCAATGTGTATAGATAACACAGGATCCACCAGTCACAATAGGAGATGTCACCGTTCTTCCTCTCCCCTCCCTGCACACCGATATCTTCCCAGGTCACAGAGCATACCTAGAAAACTCTGCTATAGAGGTCAATAGGACTGATCCAGTCCACAGGCTCTTATGTGCATGAAGCTGCCGTAAATTATCTCTTTAAATGGTGTTAAAGCAGTGCAGGAAAGAAAGCTTCCTCCACAATAATTAAATTGAGAATTCTACAATCAGAAAATAAAAACAGCTAAGAAGAAAAGAATATATAACAGTATCTTGTTTTAATTAGTTAAAAAAATTAAAAACTAAAGAGAAATGACTGCACATGTATAGCTGCTCTCCATTAATGTTTATAAGAGATACAGAAGTTGCCAAAGCAATCCTATTTCTTCATTTTAGACACATTTTATGAAAATCCTCTGATGTCTGCCATTTTGTTAAACATCACAGAAGAAACTCCACTGACTACGTGAATCAGGGTTTTGATCAGGGAGTTCTAGAATCTGGAGAGATCGAGATAGCTTCCTGATTAGAATCAGACTAAGCCATGTGTTACAGCTTGATATTATCTAGGTTAGACCATGTCTCCATAACACTGGTTTTTGGTCGGATTTTTAAGCGGATTCAGTATTTAGAATCCGCAAAAATCCGACTCTAAACCAATGCTGATAGACTGCAATAGTAAATCCGAGCTGTAGTCTACACATCACAGATTTTCTATTGTGGGATTTCCAAACCACCTGTTTGTTGAAAATATTCTAAAATCCGCTGTATTCTAGTACAGTTCATTGTACTGAGCCAGCAGAAATCTGAAACCGACCATGGTTTTTAGCACAAATCTGCGGCAGAAACCACAGTAAGGTAATTGGAAAATACCGTTGCATTTCCCACAGCATTTAACAGTTGCCATGTAGACATAACCATATTCCTTTTTTTTTATTTTACAAGAAAATTTGACTATAAAATGAGGCGTCCAAATATGGCAAAATGACTCTATTTTAATTAGTCAGCAATCTGCATGTTAATATTTTAACGGGTTATCGTTATTTTCTTGCAGAAACTTCCAAAAGGATGTTAAAAACTCTTTTAAAAGAATTCATAATGTTTCTAGCATGAAAAAGCTCCTCATCATTTGCTGCTATTAGCCGTGCTGTTGCTAATCTGTGTTGCTGGTGCAGGCTTTGGACAGCGTCAATCTCCTTCCCCTTCTGGCAGCTGCAAATATAATCTCTTCCTTCTCTCGGTTCAGCTACTACAGTGAGTATCGTCCTTCCCTGAGAAACAGGGTAAAAAACAACTTTTACTGACAGTTTTTCAGTGCACAGAAAATTACTATACAGGGAGCTAGCTGTGGTCAGAGTAAATAAGCATGCATGTCCACCAGCACTCAACTCATTAGGTGGTCGTGCACATTGCTATACACTTTAAACGCTTTGTGGTGTCAAACTATGCAGGTGAATGTCAGAAGCCTTCAGTGATTAATTTTTTAACAGCATGTAAATGGAAAACATTGTTTCTTTTTTTATGATAATACTTATGTTTAACCCCATGAGGTTGTGGCCTAGTTTATTACTTTGTATGTGTTTAATATGCATTACACATGAAACAGCAGCTGTGGATCATTACAATGATACCAAATTTAAATAGCTTTCGTATGTTTTTCTACTTTTGCACAATAAAACACTTTTTTTTTACAAAATAACCGGTTTGTGTGTTACCATATTCAAAGGCCTGTAACTGTTGTCTTTCTCCATCAATAAAATTGTATGACTGATTATTTTTTTATAAGAAGAGCTGTAACTTTCATTCATATCATTTTGGGGTATTTATGACTTTTTTTTGATAACTTCTTAGGAACAACTAGGTAATGTCTCTGTTAAAGGACTTGTTTAGCAAACACTAAACTCCAAGCTAGCTGTCATAATCCATATATTTAATTGTGTTTCATTCCCTCTGTGGTGATGGCTAAAGGTAGGTTGTATTTTTCAAAAGAAAAATTACAAAAAGAAAAAGCTGCAATTCAACTATTACTTCATGGCCATTGTAGATCGGTGCACGGTGTATCCCAGACTTTCAGGAACAATGGAATACTCCAATATTGAAAAAGAACCTTTTCATCCAGCATATGATCAAGTGAAAAATAAAATCACATGTTTAAAAAATCATTAAACTTATGGATATGCATCCTGCAGTCTCCAATACGCTGATGCATTTCAAGCTGTCTTGAGCTCTTAATCGTAGCAAGGAATGACATACAAAAACACACAGTTAAAAACAGGCACCTTCGGAGTTACTACCAGGCAAAAGTTCAAAATGTAAATCATTATTGAGAAACAGCTGAAGTTTAATCCCATGAGTACCTATATTCATTAGTATAGTCAAAATCAAGAAAATGGCAAAATTCACTGAAACCTATGTTCAGCTACTATTCAGTCCCAAATAAGGAAGCAAAGGTACACACTTTGGGCAACATATATGAAAGAGTTTTTCACCCTTTTACTAGCGTACAATGCACCTGACTGAGCAGTCTACGATGTCTAATGCACCTAATGAATGTGTTAAGCGCATTGTTCAACACTGCAACACTGAGATCCATTGCCAATTTGGAAGCGAGTCGGCTGCCCACTGCACAAGCTGGGAAGCTGGGGGGGGGGGGGGTGGCAGCATGGAGATGCATGGGCATGAAGCAGCTAGCTGGGTAACAGTTAGAAAGAGGGGAAGCGGGAAAGGTGTCAGGGAGGCTAGTCCTGAACTGGCAATCTCCAACAAATTTGCAAGATTGGCAGATGAGCGGGATGTCGGCTCAGAAATAGCATTGCTGCAACAAGACAATACCCCGTCTGCCCCAGTAAGATGGGGAATAGGAGTGCAGGTCAGGCTAGACAGGTGCTGGTAGTTGGAGACTATATTGTTAGGGGCACAGACAGTGCAATCTGTCACAAAGAGCAGGATCATCGAATAGTATGTTGTTTACCTGGGGTCCGAGTTCGACATATCGTGGAAAATGTTTGAGGGTTTTCTAAGAGATGCAATCCTGGACTATCTCACTGAAAATAAATATATAACTACTTTCCAGCATGGGTTTATGAAGGATCGGTCTTGTCAAACTAATCTCATCAACTTCTATGAGGAAGTTAGTTCTAGACTGGATCGGGGTGAAGTATTGGATGTAATATATCTAGATTTCTCTAATGCATTTGATACTGTGCCACATAAGAGGTTGGTAAGTAAAATGAGAATGCTTGGGTTGAGGGAAAATGTGTGCAAGTGGATAAGCAACTGGCTCAGTGATAGAAAACAAAGGGTGGTAATTAACGGTACATACTCAGACTGGATACCTGTTACTAGTGGGGTCCCACAGTGGTCAGTATTGGGCCCTATCCTCTTTAATATTTTCATTAATGATCTTACACATGGATTGCACAGTAGAATATCGATCTTTGCAGATGAAACTACGCTCTGTAAAGTAATCAACACAATAAAGGATAATTGGTTATTACGAAGGGATCTGGATAAGTTGGAAGCTTGAACAGAGAAATGGCAGATGAGGTTTAACATGGATAAATGGAAGGTTATGCACATGGGGAGGAAAACTACATTACGTGATTACATGTTAAATGGAAAAACTTAGGAATCCTAGTGAACAGTAAACTTAATTGTAGCAGCCAGTGTCAGGCAGCAGCAGATTATGAGGTATATTAAAAGGGGCATAGATACACATGATGAGAACATCATTCTCTCGTTATATAAGTCACTGGTTAGACCACAGATACAAAGGCAGGCAACAAAAATAATAAAAGTACTGGGTGAACTACAATACACAGAAATATTAGCAAGATTAGGGTTATTTAGTTTGGAGAAAAGACGGATTTGGAGGGACATAATAAATATGCTTTTATATATTAAAGGTCAATATAGAGATCTCTCTCAAGATTTATTCATACCCAGGACTGTAATAAGAACAAGGGGGCATCCTTTGCGTCTTGAGGGAAGAAAGTTTCTACATAAACATAGAAAGGGATTCTTTACTGTAAGAGCAGTGAGACTGTAAGAGGAAACTATCATGGTGAAATCAATAACAGAGTTCAAAAAGGGTTTGGATGTATTTCTGGAGCGTAATAATATAACGAGTTATAATGACTAGGATTCTGGAGTAGAGTCGTTGATCCAGGGATTATTTTGATTGGCAGATTGGAGTCGGGAAGGAATTTTTAAACTAAAATTAGGACAATTGGCTCCTGTCTCATTGGGGTTTTTTGCTTTCCTCTGGATCAACACTTTAGCACAACAGGCTGAACTGGATGGATGTCTTGTCTTTTTCGGCCTTACAAACAAGCTATGTAACTATGTTCGTAAGACTCAACACTTTCTAATGCGCCTAACATGAAGGGGTGTTCTGGGCGCGTTCTGGGGACATTATGGAGGCGTGTCGCACCACACTCGTAATATTAGACACATCTATGAATGTGGTTCGGCAAAACTAGGCGCATTACTGCTCCGACAGGCAGACCTATCTCAATGTGGTCTGCCTGAGCCTGAGGAGTCGAAGTGGATTTGCTGTAAGGGGCAAAAATGTACAATATTTCTCAACTTACACAAGTACTTTAATAAAAAGTAATTTATTATAATTATCAAACAGTATAAAATGTAATTATTTAAATTTAATGAAAAATATGATTTAATCCCAAAACTATAAAAATATCTCCTATAAAATGTATTTAAAATTAATAGAATCTAAAACAAATTTTACATTAAAAAACCCATTGATTATGTTGTTCAGATTTTTATATTTAAAAATTTTACTAGAACGCATATTGGGGGCCTTTTAGGCCCCCATGCTTACATCTTTGCTATTATCTGCAAAATTACTTTAGTTAGAATTTTGAAACTCCAGGTATTCCTCAAGTATGTCATTGTTGATAATATCCAGTTGATCATATAATTTTTTTTCATAGGCATTATGGTGTAACAATGCTTGTTTGGTGAAAACTACATCTGTACGAATTGGGGGCCTTTTAGGCCCCCACCGTTTTTATCATGTTCTCAGAAGTGTTTGTGTCTCAAGTTACTATATTTGTACTCAGTAATGCTGGTGGAGGGGCCAGGGTGTGGATAATAACATGTGAGGATGTCATGTTATTTTTGGAGGGAGTGATAAGGCCATGACATCACCTCAGGTCCTCTAAACACAGTAATGAGCTGTGTATATAGAGTACTGAGGACAGTATACACTGTGAGCTAATTGCTGAAGGACCTGTGATAAGATAAGCTGTTGAGAGGAAATCTGTTTCATTTTCTAACATCTAGTCAGCAATGGCACAGCCTTCCTCCAAGTGTCTGACTGACCAAGAGATTGAAGCGATTATGTTTCAAAGCGATGATGAAAGTGAACTATCTTTGTCTGATGAAGAATATCTGCCACCAGCTAATCAAACATCCTCATCCAGTGATTCTTCTGTTGATGAAGAAGTGAATCTAGTGGATCCTCAAGAAGTGATAAGTAGAACATCCAAAACGAATGTTTTTTGGGACAGTAATCCTACATTAGTCGGACATACTCCAATACACAATATTGTGAGACAGGCTCAAGAAACTGAAAACTGTTATTTTTCTGACAATATTGCAGAAGAGGTCCTATTATGTTCAAACCTAGATAGAAGACGTATTGCTTCTGCAAAAAATAAGTCCTGGAAAAATATCTCAAAAGAGGAACTTTATGCATATATTGGACTTTTCCTGCTGGCAGGGAGTCAAAAATCGTATGATGTCCCAATACGAGAAATATTTCTGGACCCACTTCTGATCCACACTATAAGGCGACAATGGCAGTGGGCAGATATGAGGAAATTAGAAGAATCATTCGCTTTGATGATAAGCGAACTCGTGCAACGAGGATTTAAACAGACAAATTAGCCACTATCAGTTATATCTGGAACATATTTATCAAAAATTTCACAAAACTTTACAATCCTAGTACTAATGTTACTGTAGATGAGCAACTTGTACCGTTCAGAGGACGCTGCAAATTCATACAATACATGCCCAGCAAGCCGGGAATAAAAATCTTCTAGATGTGTGATTCTGCAAATTATTATGGCATAAATGGCGTAATCTACTGTGGCAAAGAGGTTGGTGCACCAGTACAGAAGGATCTGGGGTCTGAAATAGTCAAAACTCTTGCTGTTCCAATATTCAATTCAGGTAGAAACATCACCATGGACAATTATTTCACCAATGTTGAACTAGGCAATTTTCTGCTTGCAAAAGCTATTACACTTGTTGGTACTATAAAGCAAAACAGACGAGAAATTCCAGCAGCACTCAAACACAATCGTCAGCGAGCACTTTATGAGAGTGTCTTTGGATTCAATAACAAAGCGACTTTGGTATCTTACAAGGCGAAGAAGGAGAAATCTGTAATTTTACTCAGTACCATGCATCACGATTGCAGTGTTGACAGCAATAACCAAAAATTGAAACCAGAAATCATCCTGCATTACAATGCAACAAAAGGAGGTGTAGATAAAATGGATGAGATGGTGGGAGAATATTCGTGTAAGAGGCAAACAAAACGATGGCCTGTAGTACTATTTTCAAATATGCTTGATGTAGCAGCCCTAAATTCATTCATTATTTATACAGAAACTCATCCGGAATTTCATGCACAGAGGAAGGACAGGAGACGCTTATTCTTGAAGGACCTTTGTCATGAACTTGTAATGCCTCACATGATAGAGCGAAGCGACTTGAAATGCTTGCCAAAGCAAACTAAAGAAGCAATGAAACGGTGTGGCGTACAGTTTCAGATTATTCCAGAGCCAGGAGAAAGAAAACGAAAGCGTTGTTTCATGTGTCCAAGAAACATAGAGAGGAAAACTGAGCGATATTGTTCCACTTGTAAGGAAACTGTTTGCAAACAACACTCTTCTGAAAAAATAACATGTAAGAATTGTTTGGAAGACTAAAATAATAGAAAAAAAAGTTAGAATAAAAATGTAGCTGCAGCTAGTTTGCTATAGATTTCTATGCATTTTTGTGTGTTTTCATGTCTTTGCGTGAAATTTGGGGAAGAAAAAGATTTTTTGGTGTTTTCTGTTAAAAATTATAATTAAAATGTTGTCCACTATTCATATTTTATTGAGCAATTTTGAAATAAACTTGTGAAATTTATTTAAGTGTGTTTTTCTACATTATGTGCATGGGGGCCTAAAAGGCCCCCATGACGTTAATATGTATATTTTTAACGTCATGCATTCTAGGGTTAAATTAAAAATTTATTTTTGCTGCTCTCACCATTTATTCTGCATATGGCAAGAGCAAGCACAACACAGATATTGCTGGGACCTGTGCTCCTCCAAGCGGGATCAGTACCATAGTTTCTATTCACTGACATGCTATTCTAATAACTTCTTTTATTTTCAGCCTGTCTATAACCTTAATACATGTTAGGCGCATTACTTATGTGCCTAAGTTCCGTAATGCGGAAAACACATAGGCAAGGCGCGTCGAATTTTACACACCATTTATGAACGCACAAAAAACACTTTCATACATCAGGAGCATTATACACTGAAAATGAGACTCAACTATTCACTTTGACGCGCCTTCCTTCATACATGTCGCCCTTTGTGTATATATCCACATTGATCAATCATATCAAAAAACGTTGGACCTTGTTAATAAATGTGCAGTTAATGAATCACCTGAACAGACTGCAATCACGCTTCATGTCTCCAATGCATCTAAAACCGTGCAGTTATTCCCTAAATCATAACAATATTACAATGCAAATGCTTTCTATTACTCACATCACCAACCACTACACATACTGTGTTGAACTTCAGCTGTTTCTCAAGAATGATTTACGTTTTGAACTTTTGCCCGGAAGTCATTTCCAAGGCGCCTGTTTTTAAAATGTGTGTTTGTATGCCATTCCTTGCTACGATTAAGAGCTCAAAATATCTCGAAATGCGTCAGTAGCAGATTCATAATTTTAATGATTTTTGAATAAACGTGATTTTTATTTTTCCCTCAACCACAGCGGATGCTGGATGAAAAGGTTCATTATAAATAAAGGTAGATTGTAACTGATCATTGAATGCAATGACTGTGAGGCCACATTTGCTGGTTGTGGGGTCCAGCACTTGAGTGGGACCTTCAGCTTCTAAACCATGTGGTTGTGGTTGCTACAAATAGTGGTGATAGAAACATTTGAGAGTAGCATAAAAATAAACATGAAAGTATCCCTTTTACAACATTAAATAACTTAATAATGAGCAAAATAAGTACATTGTAAAAGCTTACAAAGCGTACATGAAATTATTTGTTTGGGGTTTAGTGGTTGCACTAACCTCTGCAATGTCAAGAATATTAGTTTTATATTTTAAAGATAAATGGTCCATTATACATTGCAAAAAGCAATGAAATAGTTTTTGTGGTCTTTCTAATAAATCCTTGGTTTATCAGCTTCATTATATGACTCATCTATTTGTGTCACAGCTATGGCACTTGGATATCTTAGTGGTAATGAGCTCCTACTGAGACATCATTCAAGTTGTCTGACCTTTCTTTACTCCTGGTCAAGTTAAATCTGTACATTTCAGCTGCGGTTCTGTGCTTTCAGATGTAAGGTTTTCTGTTTGCCCTTCAATTTTTGAAAACCCGTGAAGTAATCAAATCTATTTAATGTTTTATGTTCAAATAATGTTCTTCAATTTCTGTTTATCGAGAAAATAATGTGTTTGTACATTTAAATTTAATATCGGTATAATAATTATTTCCTTTTCATATCACTGACAAAATAACAAAATATAAATTATTCCATGTTCAAATGTTTTGATGGCAATATGCTGAATTTATTACTTCAAATAATCATGTAAATGTAGGATGATCATCATTTTCTAAACAGGAATTGTATAGAAAGCAAATTTGCTAAAATGTTATTAAATATATTGCAAATGGTTGATATGGAAAGAGAATAGCATGGTGAGACAATTGAATCAACAATGTTACTAAACATTCAATGTAAATTTAAACTGTAAGATGTTGGAGGTAGGGGATCCAAGCATGCAGGTGTCTTTTGTGTTGGTGTTGGGAGCCTACTAGTGGTGTGCTGGGATTAGTAATGCACCAGTGAAGAAGAAACCACAGACAGCAGTTTGGGTTTTGGAGGGCCTTACTCATGGTACTTCACTTCAGGGCATGTTACCATGCAGAAAGATCACCACAATAAAAAGTGGATACACTTCTTTTTCTTCACTTTATCAGTACTTCTGCAGCAATAGAAACATAGACAAGCAGTGATTGCCTGCCCACGCTTGTCTGGTGGTCTTCCAGGTCCATCAGTAATGAAATTTAGCTGCTTCAGTAAATAGGCCTAAGCTTACTGTTCCCTTTGGAAGTGTAGACCTGATGACTGACAACACAAGGCCAACAACCTCTATTCCTTCCTCCTTTCAGAAACTTTTCATCCACTGTCCTCTCTATTTCTACATTTGTCTCTCTCTGTTAATTACTTCTAAGTTTCTTCTTCTTGCCTGGGATTATTTCTATCTATTCACTCAGGCATGGTGTAGACCGCCTCTGCCTGCTTCTGCTACATGGCAGGCTAGTGTGCAGGTGACACCTTAAGCTGGAACAGCTTATAAACAGGAACTTCAACCACTAACAGCAACTCATAATGGAAATAAACTGCCTAACCTGGCAGCCTTGTTATATTCCTGCAACCACTCCCAAGCTCGTGATTGACTGCAGGCTCTCAATGCTGCTGGTGCTTCAATCACCAACACGCAAATTCAGGTCGTCATAATACCTATTTACATATGTACACACACTATAAAAAATGACATATTAACAAATGTACACATAGACCACTAGTAGGGTGGCTGCATATTCTACAAAACCATGAAATATTCTAATTTTGGATTTGCATCATTAGCCTTTCCATACATATTGCATATTTATTATTTAAATACCTCAATGAAACTTTACAGATCACAAAATGCTACCATATGCTAAAAATCAAACCTTCTGATCCATTTTTACAAGTGAACTGATATATAAGCAATTTTTGGTGTACATACATAGTGGGGTTCTGTTATGGTAAAAAGATGCATTAAAGTCCCCCCAAAAAATCTGCATGTGTTTTTACCATGATAGATGGAGATTTAATATATAATAATTGGTCTTTAGAGTCGAAACACATTTATTTTATATGCTTCACCTGTTAAAAATGCATAGCCAACTACTACATCACAAATCCACAGGAAATTGTGGTAAACACACATGCGGTTTTACCAGATGTTGTTTTTTAAACACACCATGTAAGTACACCCTTTGGATATGACACAGTTTTGACAATGACTTTTACTGAATGTTGGCTTGCTAAATGTAAAGAAATCACAGCTGTCCAAATCATGTAGCTGGAGAGGCAATATACAATGAAACTGTTCATTTATAAACATGGATTGGGAATCAACAGAGAGAAAACTATTTTTGAACCAACATTTCACTATATCCTAACTATTTTCTCATGGAGGTGCATTCATAGCAAATAACATCTTAAATGCTGTGCCTGTCAAAGCAAAACACAGAATAATTCCACAAGGGTGGGACATTATGTGCCTTACATGACCCTTGACACCAAGAATAAAATGCTGTAAAAATCATGAACAGTCATCAGCAAATGTATAGCGCTTACATTGTGGCCTTACAAGGAATAGAATCTTGATATTTATAGCAATTTCAAAGATCTCAAGGAACTGACTACGTAATGGTTGGTAACATAATATATTATGGAAAGTTAACCACAACTAGCTACCAGTGCTTCAAAGGGAACCTGTTCCATAAATTATGCTGAAGACAGCATAAGCTTGTGACAGATACAGTGCAGATTGTGTAATGTACTGTAGATTTCTACCATATAATACTAAAATCTGACACTAACTAGTAGGCCCCGTTCACACGGCTTATTCTGCCGCGGATTGGCGCCGTACTGCGCGCTGGATTTGCGCTTCAGTACGGCGCCAATCCGCGGCAGCAATTACGGTAATCCACTGCTCTCATAGAGAACAGTGGATTCCGTCGCTCCTCCCCGCTCGGCAAATCCGCCGCGGGGGGAGAAAGTGACATGCACATTATTTATGGCGCGAACGCGCCGTAAACAATGCATTGTCTATGGGGCTGGGAGCGGCGCCCCCGTCCCGCCCCCGTCCGGCCCCGCCCCCCGCGATCCGGCCCCGCCCCCGTCCCGCCCCTTATTCACGGCGGATTTGTGCGCTCAATACGGCGCACAAATCCGTCGGGAATAAGCCGTGTGAACACGGCCGTAGACTAATAGTTTAAAAAAAACAGCAGGTCCAATATAATGGCATTTATTCAAAAAAAGAAAACCCAAACATCCAGAATCCTGAGCAAGAAAAAACGATAGGTTTATGTGTTTCAGACTTAGACACAACCGCCTTTAGTCAAAGCACACAAGATATATTCAACACATGTATATTTAAGGGCTGGGTCAATATCTTATACACACTCCAAACTAATCATGTGACATAAATACAAAACGGTGTTGTAAAAACATGTTAAAAATACATAGATACACATATGCTGCAGAAACAACAGAGGATATTAATATTGAAAAATAACATCTTGTCTGCAATTGAGTCCTGATGGAACATGAGTTTTGAGAATAAAAATAAAAAGGATTCCCTATTCAGTAATTTTCCCACCTTAAAGTGACGTGGATTTTACGAGGGAGAGACATTGTGGCAAGCATATGGAAACAGCCGAAACACTTATGCATTTCAGTCCAATATGGATACTGTTCACATTGGATTTGAATCACGTAAGCATCTAGCTTGTTTCCGTATTCTTGCCATTATGTATGCAGTTTTAACAAGATTACAATAAAGAAAAACAATCTTTTGATTGACGTATACCCGCTTGCTTATATGCCCTGATTTGACATCATGTTCCTTTGCATTATATTCTTTTATTTTCCCTGGTCTTTTCATAGTGTGTGTGTTTACATTACATCTAGCCCTGACCTCACACTTCCAAGACCTATGTTTCCATCCTGCAGTCTTGTGCCGATTCTATATTTTGTTTTCATCTATTTTTAACCATTTAGAATTTCCCTCCCCCTCCCCTCCAGTAACTTCCCTCTTCATCCTACTACTTACTCACTCTATTACTTTATAAGCCTTTTTCTTTCTACTGTCAGCAATTCACTTCTTATTTGTGAGAAATTGCAGGCTAACGACAAAAACAAGTTCAACTTTGCTTCAACTGAACTTTACTGAAGGTTCCAGTTAGGTACAAAATCACCAAATACAATGTGGTAATAACAGAAGGGGGGAATAACTTTAACCCATCAACCCACAATGGTCAAAATAATATGACACTTCTTTTTTTTTTTCTCCCCACCTTCCAAAAGCCATAACTTTTTTTTTTTCCCATCTACATAGACATGTTTGCAGGTTTCTTTTTTTCATGGCATTCACTCTTCCACATAAATGATGTGTCATCTATATTTTGCAGGTTGATATGATTCCGGCAATAGGAAATATGTATTGTTTTCAGTATGTCTTAGTACCATAAAAAAATCTTCTTCTATCTTTCTATCTTCTATTCTTGCGACTGCGCCATTTTCTACTTCTACCTATGGACTATGTTTACTTTCTATTGTTACCATTTTGGGATAGATGTGACATTTACGATCATTTTTTAGGGGAAGTGAAATGATGAAAAAAACAAAATTTGGCGTTTGGAATATTTTTCTTCTATGGTGTTCAACATACGGGATAAATGATGTTATATTTTCATAGATCAGACTTTTACGGACTCATTGATACAAGTTATGTGTAACTTTATTATTATTTTATTTATCTGTAAAATAACAAAAGGGTGGTGATTTGAACTTTTAATATTTTTTTACATGTATACTTTAAAAAAAAAAAAAATTCTCACAGTAATATCGAGTCCCTCTAGGTTGCTTGACCACTAGGGGGCTCAATTGTCAGTACATTCTATTGCATTGCATAAACAATGCAATAGGTTGAACAAAGATGGCAGTTCTAGCACTTCCTGCTTGGGGCAGGAAGTGCTAGAATCACAGACATGGTGGTGACGGAAGCCTTCACAAGGCTTGCAGCTGCCAAGTTAGACGAGACCTCACGATCTCGCTGCTGAGCTCCCGATCGGAGTGAGAAATGGTGCACAGCTCCATTTCTATTTTACTTAGATGCAGAGGCCATGATTGCTGTGGAGTCTAAGGGGTTAAACAGCAGATATCAGAGTCAGCTCTGATTTCTGCTGTTAGCAGCAGGTGTCAGCTTTATCTGACAGCTGGCACCCGCTGCGTATGGAGCAGGCTCAGCAAGTGAGTCCGCTCCATGCTTCCTTAACACTTCCATGATGTACTAATATGTCATGGTGGATTAAGGGGTTAAAGTCAGTAATGTTGTTTACATTCCTCTGCAATGATGCCGGTTCTCTTTGGCAGCACAACTGCAGGACAGAAGACTCCCTCTGCATCCACGTCTGTCTCAACAAATGCACAGAGGCACTCAGCAAACCCCTTACTTGCTTGGCTGTAAGGCTCCCAGAGGACTCACTCTCTGTTAGGAGTAGCACAGTACCACAAACTCTTATCTTGCTCTAACCTCTCTCTGCACTCCATTCCCTTCTCTTTCTTTTTTGTTCCCCAGGCCTTACTCCTCCCATCTCTCTGGTTTTCTCCTTTGCTAGCCACAGCCCTTTGCCATCAGTGTTCTGGCCCCATCTACTGGACAATAGGTCACACAACTGTCCCTTCCTACACCTCCTCTACAGGGATTAAAGGGGTTTTGCCACGATGTAATGTTGACGTGGGATCCTCCAAAATGGGTATTTAATCACTTTTCTAAATATATGTGATTACAAAAAGTGAAGCCTCTGAGAGCTACAGCATTGCTCAGTCCCCCTTAGTTTCCTGACAGTTTACAATAGACACAACCAGGACACTGACAGGAGCTGATCTGACCGCGCTTGTGTGTTTGCACTTCGTATCTGATGACAGGGAACATGAATGAACTTTGGAGGGACTGGGGAGAAAAGTGCAGTGTATGAGGCTGTCTGCTGTATAGAGAATCCACTGGCTGTAATGTAATTATTTGAGTAAACATTGCAGACGCTCCCTGCTTCCTCGCTCTCTGCTCACCCTCCTCCCTCTACCCACCATGATGCTGCATGCTGAGTTTATCTTCTCTCCTGAGCAGATAAGAGGTAAGGAACTCACTTCTTGGAAAAACCCTTTTAAGGGTTACAGTCCTGGGAAACCTGAGTTTGCAAAGAATAGTATTCAAACTGAGCTGGCATTCTGCTGAAGTTGGAGCATTGGGAGTGCCACAGCTGAATTAATTTCTCCATTCAGCTGGAAAGTGTCTTTGAAATATTGCTTTAAAAAGGGTTGTAACCTGTGCATAACTTGGTCCTTGGACCAATAGGAGGTACAAACTTTTTTAGCAGCGATTTGTGAAAGCCATTCTAGATCCAGAAAGCTTGTGGGAGATGAAGATGAAAAGTGACTAGATTGATAACCTGTAGAATGGAGTAGGGAGAGGGAGCCTTAAAGGGGTTGTCTCACTACATTGATTCATCTTACCTCAGTCCTGTTTTCTTGGTTTCACTTTGAATTCAGGGGCGTGTTTACTGGCTTCTACTAGGCTACAGTAGAAGCCAGGTCTGTAGCTATAGCAACCTGAGGAGCTGATGCAGGCCATACAAGAGGGGATATCTCAGAATAGGTAGGATACTATTAATGGACACATATTGCAAAGTGACTTTTTTTCTTTAACATGAAAAGCAATCCTTGTAGTGAAACAACCCCTTTAAGTCTCATATTTTTGGTGGCAAGTCAAACTTTATCCCCTACAGCAAATCCAGGCCCTGCAGTGCTTCTCTTATCAGCATTTCTTTTATATATGGACTGGGATTTCCTCAGGTTTAACTGAATCTGGGCCCAGACAGTGCTCAGTTTTTCTGATTCCATCTCTAACTTGGGGTTATCAGAAACGGACAAAGAGAGAGAACCAAATTGCGGATGAAAGCCATAATTACAGAAAAACGACAAAGTATTGATAGACTCATGGCTGTGGCTGCAACAAAATCCTTAAAGGGACAGTAGTACAATCCTAAAACTCTGAAAGGAAGCAAAATCAGAACAACAATGCATCTAGTAATAGTCTTTATTTATCTTTGCCTACATGTCTGAAGCTAATCAATCAACTAATGTGGTGAGAAAACCCCTTTAAAGTTGCTTACTTATATTGGAGAGGTGCACTGCTGGTTTATATTTTCTGATTGTGAATTAAGAATGTTCCATATAATATTAAAATGCATTTTGGAGTGCCACGGTTTTATATACCGTATATACTCGAGTATAAGCCGACCCGAGTATAAGCCGAAGCACCTACTTTTGCCACAAAAACCGGGAAAGCTTATTGACTCGAGTATAAGCCTAGGGTGGACAACGCAGCGGCTACGGGTGAATTTTAAAAATAAAAATAGATACCAATAAATAATGTCCTCCACAGGCAGATATAGGCTGGTATAGGCAGTTTAATGTTCCCCATAGGCCGTTATAGGCAGTTTAATGTTCCCCATTGTAACGGACGGGTAGTGGATCCGCTGGACCACCGCAGGCGATGGTGGAAGCCCAGGGAACGGAATCTAAGTAGGTCCCGGTATTCACCAGAGTCTACCAGGGAGTCTACAAGGTCGTTTCCAACGGCGGGGCTTGCCAGCGGTGGCGGCCAAGGGTAGGCGTGGTACAGATTCGTCAGGCAGGCTCGTAGTCAGAGACTGGCAGGAGGTCAGGACAGGCGGCTCTGGTTCGTGAACGTGGACAGGCAGAAGGTCAGGGCTGGCGGCAAGATTCGTGGTCGGTAAACGTAAGCAACGGGTACGGTACACGGGTAGACAAGACTAGGCTTTCAGGAACGCTTTCTCCAGAGGAATACACACTAAGGATCCGGCGAGGGCCGCCAGGAAGAGGCCGGACTTAAATAGGAGCAGTGCCCGGCAATGACCAATTACCGGCGCACTGCCCCTTTAAATTCAAACTGCCGGCGCGCGCGCGCCCCTAGGGGCGGAGCCACGCGCCGGGAGACGGAGCCAGACAGAGCAGGAGCGCGGCCGGGTAAGTGAACGCTGACAGGGGCCGGGACACGAGCGGACCCCGAGCCCGACGTGCGGGACGGGGCTCCGCTGGAAGCAGGAGCACGGGCGCGCCTGCGACCCGGGACAGTGGTCGCAGGGGCGTCCGTGACACCCATAGGCCATTATAGGCAGTTTAATATCCCACATAGGCTGGTATAGGCAGTTTAATGTCCTCTATAGGTAGGTTACAGGCATGTATAGGCAGCTTAATGTCCCCCATAGACAGGTTATAGGCAGGTATAGGTCGTTATACGCAGGTATAGGCAGCTATATGTCCCCATAGGCAGGCTACAGGCAGGTAATTGCCCCCATAGGCAGGTTATAGGCAGGTATAGGTCCCCCTAGACAGGTTATAGGTCGTTATAGGCAGGTATAGGTCCCCCTAGGCAGGCTATAGGTCGTTATAGGCAGGTATAGGTCCCCCTAGGCAGGCTATAGGCATGTATAAGTCCCCCTAGGTAGGTTATAGGCAGGAGTCGCACACAGAGGAGGAGATCCCTGACAGCGAACGGGCCCCCGCAGTGCATGGACACTGTCAGCTGACTCGGGATTCAGTTATATGCGCTCCCTGAGGAGTCGCATATAACTGAAGCGTCCCTGTCGGCGTACAGGCCATCGCAGCACCCGAGCACTTAATGTGACTCGAGTATCAGCCGAGGGGGGATATTTCAGCACATTTTTTGTGCTGAAAAACTCGGCTTATACTCGAGTATATACGGTACTTAAGATCTGGTAGCACACATTTTGTGCTGCCAGAGATGAGTCTACTGAATTCATGAGCAAAGTTTAGCCATGCCCACCCTATGCTAGGCAGGCCCAACCAATGCCTACTGAGTTTTCTATATATTCATAGTAAAAGGCAGGATTAGCAGCTGTTGGGCATGGGTGATACCTGCTCATGAATTAAATGGACTCCTCCTTTGCGCCACAGGCTGTGTGCAGCTGAATTTGAGCATTAAATTGTAGAAAACTACAGTACAATATACAATAAGTGACATAACCGAAAACAGCATGTCTTTCACAAGCTTACTTACCTTTGCAATAGCAGCATAACCTATGTAACAGCTTCTCTTTAACCCTTAAAGGAGTTGTCTCACTAAAAGGATTACTTTTTATGTTAAAGATCTTGTGAAAACAAGTCACTTTCAATAAGTGTCCATTAACAGTGTCCTACCTATTCTGAGATACCCCCTCTTGTATGATCTGCATCAGCCCTCAGGTCGCTATAGCTACAGACCTGTTCGATCTCTCCTGATAGGCTGCCAGCAGCTACAGACCTGGTATTTCCTCAGCAGCTTATCACTACAGGCCAATAGTAGCCAGTAAAGACAGTAAACATGCCCCAGAATTCAAAAATGAAACAGACAAAACAGTACTGAAGTAAGATGAATCCATGTAGTGAGACATCTCCTTTAAGCCAAACGTCTGAAAAGTAATTAATGACAAGCACATTTTTTTTTTAGTTTTTGCCTCCTTGCGTTTCAACTTTCGTAACTTTTTTATTTTTTCAATGACGCAGTTGTATGAGACCTCGTTTTATTCACGACAAGTTGTACTTTTTGGCGGAATAATTTCAGTTCACTTTTTTTTAATTTTTTAAAAATGTTTTTGTTTTTTAATTTTTTTTACACTATTCACATTTCATACTTAATAGCATGTTAGATTAATTCTTCAGGTTATTACGGTTGTGTCAATATCTAATGTGTGGTTTTTTGTTTGTGTGTTTAATGTATGCACAATTATTTTTTTTATACTTTTTAATGAATTTTTTTATACTTTTTAATTTATTAGCATATATAAATATGGTAATACATTACTATCTGTATCAGTTTGACACAGGCAGGTATCAGGGGAGCAAACAGTCTGCCCTGATTGCTGGCTTCTTACACAGACAGCCCTGTGGCTACTCTAGTTCCCCAGAACTGACTGTGCAGCTGTTCCCCGGGTTCTGTCGGGTCACCGGAGTCCCGATCACCCGACAGAACAGGGAAACCACAGCAATCAAAGGGTTAAACAACAGGTAGCAGAGGTTTCTGTCACTCCCCAGCACTTGCAGAAACTGCACTGGGAACAGGGCTGTGAAGTACAGCTGTGTTCTCAGCATTGCTGCGGCGCCCGGTGCCACAAACCCTGATGTCTGCAGCAATGTCAAAAGACGTCGCTACAGACGAACGACCTGCACATCAAAAGTCTGTTGGGGTCGTTAAGGTGTTAAAGATTGTAGGCCTCACTCAAAGAAGTTTAGAATCTGAAAAGTCACTAAAAATAAAGCATTTTAACTTGTGTCTTACAAGTTGAAACCAGAAGTTTACATACAGTATATAAAAAGACACATATTCATGTTTTTCTCACTCTGACATGAAATCAGAATAAATCTTAACTGTTTTAGGTCAATTAGGATTACCAAAATTATTTATATTTGCCAAATGTCAGATCAATGAGAGAGAGAATTGTTAAGGTATTTTTTTGCAAAGTCAAACATTTACATACATTTCACTAGTATTTGGTAGCATTGCCCTTAAACTGTATGACTTGGGTCAAACGTTTTGCATATTCTTCCTCAAGCTTCTCACAATACTTGGTAGGATTTTTGGCCCATTCCTCCTGACAGAACTGGTGTAACTGAGACATGTTTGTAGGTCAGCTTGCTCGCACCTGCCTTTTCAGTTTTGCCCATACATTTTCAATAGGATTATGATCAGGGTTTTGTGATGACCACTCCAAAACATTGACTTGGTTATCCTTAAGCCACTTTGTAACCAGTTTGGCAATATGCTTGAGGTCATTGTCCATTTGGAAGACCCATTTCCATTCAAGCTTTAATTTCCTGGCTGATGTCTTGAGATGTTGCTTCAATATTGCCACATAGTTATGTAGTTTGTAAGGCCGAAAAAGACAGATGTCCATCCAGTTCAGCCTAGTTTGCTAAAGTGTTGATCCAGATGAAGGCAATAAGGTAGAAGCCAATTCTCCTCATTTTAGGGAAAAAATTCCTTCCCGACTCCAATGTGGCAATCAGAATAAATCCCTGGATCAATTGCCCCTCTCCAGAATCCTAGTCACTATAAGTTGTTACATTATTATGCTCTAGAAATGCATCCAAACCCTTTTTAAACTCAGTTAATGAATTCACCATGACAAATTCCTGTGACAGAAAGTTCCACAGTCTCACTGCTTTTACAGTAAAGAATCCCTTTCTATATTTATGAAGAAGCTTTCTTTCCTCTAGAGGATGCCCCATTGTTCTGGATACAGTCCTGGGTATAAATAAATCTTGAGCGACATCTCTATATTGACTTTTAATATATATATAAACATAGTTATTGTGTCCACCTCCCCACCTCCCCCAAAGCCATCTTTTCTCTAAACTAAATAACCCTAATCTTGCTAATCTTTCTGAGTATTGTTGCCCACCTTTGTACCTGTTCAAGCTCTACAATGTCTTTCCTGTGCACTGGTGCCCAAAACTGTACAAAATATTCCTGGTGTGGTCTGACCAGTGACTTGTATAATAGAAGAATAATGTTCTCATCATGTGCATCTATGCCCCTTTTAATACAACCCATGATCCTATTTGCCTTGGCTGCTGCCTGACGTTGGCTGCTACAATTAAGTTTACTGTCCACCAGGATTCTAAAGTCCTTCTCCATGTCACTTTTACCCAGCGTTTTTCCATTTAACATGTAATCATGTTATGGATTTTCCCTCCCCATGTGCATAACCCTGCATTTATCTGTGTTAAACCTCATCTGCCATTTCTCTGCCCAAGCCTCCAATTTATCCAGATCCCTTTGTAATAACACATTATTCTTTATTGTGATTATTACTTTACAGAGCTTAGTATCATCTGCGAAGATCGATATTCTACTGTGCAATCCATGTGTAAAATATTAAAGAGGATAGGGCCCAATACTGAACCCAATTGTATCACTGACCCAGTTACTTACCCACTTGCAAACATTTTCCCCCAGTCCAAGCATTCTCATTTTACTTACCAACCTTTTATGTGGCACAGTATCAAATATCTAGGTATACAATATCCAATGCCTCACCATGATCCAGTCTAGAACTAACTTCCTAATAGAAGCTGAAGAAATTAGTTTGACATGACCGATCCTTCATAAACCCATGCTGGAACGTAGTTATACATTTATTTTCAATGAAATACTCGAGGATAGCATTTTAAAAAACCTTAAAAAATTTTTAACCCAATAGGGTTTAAAAACTTAGGGCCCTATTTTCCCGGGGATTTTTTTGCCCCCTTTTTAAATTTGGCACCAATTTGCTATGGCGTCCTTTTGGACATACTCTGTTATTATAGAGTCTACAAATATTAAGAATAGGGGCTTATTATTAATCCTGGGGTTTTCCGGGGTGTAACATAGCCCCGATGGAAAAAAAACCCGATTTTCTTTTTTTAAAGATTCCATCCTTTTTTGTAAATGCCCATTCCCTCTGCAGCAAAAAAACCCCACAACATCATGTGCCCCCCCCCGTGTCACAATGGGTAGTTTTCTTGTCTTCCAATTTTATCCTTTTTTTCCCAAATGTACCGTTGCCATTATGTTAAAACAGTTCAATTTTATTTTGTGCCCCAAAATACATGTCTCCAAAAATGTGGTCTTTGTTTTGTGTGTTTTGAAAAAAATTTAGTTGGCTTTTATATGTTTCTTTAAAAATTAAATGGATTTTCCCTGGCAAGTGGTCTTTCCCCCATGTTTTTTGGTTCTGTTTATGTGGATGAGAAAACAATCTTCCCAGCCTCCCCCAGCCCTTTAAAACTGAGGGAGGGGGGCCCGAAACATTGCGGTGTGCAACACCTGCGATCCCCCATGAGTACGGGTCTGAGATGTCACGTTGAAAAGACCTCATGGACATTGTCTGAAAAGACTTTTAATCTTTAGTATACCATATATTATGCATTTTGTGGCCGTAATATTGGCATAATAAATGTTTGAATTTGCTAAGAAATTTCAGGTGTTTTTTCCCATTACAATGTTTTATCCAAAGGACAGGTCTCCTTCCTCGTCCCCCAATCACTTTTTTTTGTCACTTTTATATAAAAGCATAGCCATCACATTGTATAGTATAATGCCACCCAACCGTCTCAATAAAAATTGACATGGCTACCCCCTAATCTCCCTCCCCAACCCCAACTTTACAGGTTCGCATTGGTTAAACATTTAAAATTTTGGGGATGTAAGCATTATTTATGTTGGGGCGTTGATATGGTACAATACTGTATACATGACACTAACCCGTTTTTATTGTTTAATGTACTCTGTGACCACCATAGCTGATTCTGTATTTATCTAAACCCTACATCCATCTTTTACCTGGTGTATCTACTATTTAGTGTATCCAGTATCCTCTGATCTTTATTGGGTGTGTACCGTTTTTATCTGAGTGATATTTTGTATTCACACTGTCTGTTTTTATGGGGTGATGTATTCACTGATTACCTTGGTGATTGATCTGCTATTTATTTGGATGATATATCTGCCATTTAAATTCTCTATCCACTATTTATCTAGGTGATGTATCTGCCATTTTCGTGATCGGTGTATCCCCTATTTATCTGACCTCTTTATCCAATATTTATCTTGATGATGTATCTGCCATTTAACTGGATGATGTATAAACTATTTAACTGGATGATAATTCTGCTATTTACCCCTTTTTAAAATATGTAAAAGTTATTTTTTCTTTTCTGTAAAAACAGTCAACAAGGAAATTTGTACTGCCTTATGTGGGCTGCCTTAAATTTTGCGTGTTCGTGCGTTTTAGTTCTTTTAAAAGCAGTTTTTTGGGGGCGAAATTACCTTATTTTTTTTTATCAATGTTCAAAAAATCGTTTTCCCGTTTTTAGAACATCTATTCACCCTCCCCCAGGGAAATTAATTAATAAAATTAAAAAAATAAAAGATTCATTATAAAGTCATCCTGCCCCAGTGATAACTATATATATATTTTTTCAATTAAAAATATTTTATTGCTTAGAGGAGCATACCGATTTCATTGCTTTAAACATGTAGGCAAAGGTAAATAAAGACTGTTACCAAAAAACATTGCTTTTTGATTTTGTTCTTCCTTGGTTAGGGAAATCTTATTTCCTGCTTTTGCACACATTCTTCCCTAGTTACCGACCCCCAATCCTTTTCTCTTACATACTAAAGGGGTGGTTGGAAAAACCAGAAAATTTTTTCTTTTTACTGCAAGCTCTAATTTCCTTTTAAACTCTGCGGCCTTGGCATACAGATTACAAACCTCCGCATGTCACCTTCAGGATTGTAAAAAAGCTCTTAAGGTTAGCAGTGGGTGGCCCCTTTCACATTTGAAAAAGCCCCCCAAATTGCAGAAAAGATGAAACCCTTCCGAAGTCGCCCCATTTTGGATTAACACCCCCTATGGTTCATCCCAAGGTATTTGTGTATTTTTGGGGGCACAGGTGTTCCCATAGTTTTTTTTTTTTTGCATGGAGCCATGAAAAATTGAGGCGGGAAAAAAATGCGTTTTGCCATTGTTTTTTGGGCCCTTTAATTTTTTTTCAGCTTCACCCCGGGGGGTAAATGAGATGATAACTTACTTTAAGTTGGTACAATTGCAAATTTATAAATTTTATATAGTTTATTTGGGTTTTATTACTTTTACACAATAGAAATGCATTTATAAAAAAAAAATTGTGTTTTTATGTCATCATGATAAGGAGCTTGTTTTTTGCAGGATGAGTGTATGTTTTTATTGGTAGCATAACTGGGTGCATATGACACTTAGATCACTTTTTATTAAGGTTTTAGTTTTTTTTTGTGTAGCATTTTAAACAAATCACAGCAATCCTAGTGGTTTTTTTTTTTTTTTTTTGACATAGGCATCTTGGGTAAAAATGAAAAGTAGTTTACTAAGCAGGTGATACGATTACAGCGTACCCATTTTGTATTTTTTTTTTGTTTACTGCTTTTAACAATAAAAACATTTTATTCAAAAAAGGGAAAACCAAAAGTCTGAGGCTTAACTTTTTTTGTTTTTCCCTGTAAGAGTGTTGGCGGGGTGATTTTACGTTTTTTTTTAATATATTTTTGGGGGGGGACTAGTTTTTGATCCATTTCTTGGAAGGCAGGGTGAAAAAAAAATACTGCAATTGTAGTAGTGTTTTTTATTTTTAACAGCATTCACTGTGCAGTATCCCTGACAAGTTAGTTTTACTCTGTGGGTTGATACGATTATGAATATACCCAATTTAAATTTCAGTATTGTTTTTTTTTGATGAAGGGCTTTTTTAAAAAAAAATTTTGTGTAAAAAACAATATTTTGCATACTATTTCTGATGCCTACTTTTTTTTTTTTTTTTTTATTGAGCTGTGTAAGGGCTTTTCTTTTGCGGACAACTGATGTTTATTGGAAACACTTTAGCTTTAATAGAGTTTTTGATTGCTTTTTATCCATTTTATGGCTGCAGTTTTAATACAAATGTAAATTCTGTGCTGTATTTTTTGGCATTAATGGGTTGAATTTTTAATTATGGGTAGGTCATTACCATGCGGGTGCGGGGGGAAAAGGGTGGTGTATGTGTTTTATTTTACTTTTGTGATCATGTTTTTTACTTTTTTAACCCCTTAACGACCTTGGGGGGTATGATTTAAGCCCCAGGGCCGCAAAGGGGGTTTGCGGGGGGTTTCTTTTGCCGCGACCCCCCGCACGCCGCCGGGTGTTAGCGGCAAATCCCCCGCTAACACCCAGCAGTTGTCCCGGCGCCCCGCTATACCCCGCCCGCGATCGTTAGGGTCCTAAGCCCGCTACCAGTCGCAAAGCTATCGGTTGCGGTTTGGCCCTTTGGGCGAGGCACCCAGTGGGGGGATAATGTATGTGCGTCCCCCGGACGAAAAAGTTAGTGCTTCAGGGGCAGAGGCTCCGCGGAGTAATCTGTGGGGCAGTCGGGTGTCCGCCCAGGCGGGTGGCGTCTTCCCGGCCCGCGGCGGTGGTGACGTCACGCCATGAAGAAAAGCCCGGGGGCCCGCGCGACAGCGGGGGGAGCGAGGTCGGGTAAGTGCTGTCGGGTATTACTTTTAATTTTGGTTTATGCTGGGGGTTATTATCTCTGTTTTATTGCAGGGGGGGGGGTGTTATTATTGTTTTATGGAGGGAGGGGGGCTTTTATCTTGTTTATGGCGGGAGGGGGTTTTTATTATTGTTATTTGTGCAGGGAGGGGGGTGTTTTATTGTTATATGTGCGGGGGGGGGGGTGTTATCTTACTGTTTATGTGCGGGAGGGGGGGTGTTATTATTGTTATATGTGCAGGGAGGGGTGTATTATTACTGTTATATGTGCAGGAGGGGTGCTATTTCTACTTTTTTTTTGGCAGGGAGGGGGCTATTTTTAATGTTATATGTGCGGGGGGGGGGATTATCATTTTTTTGTGCAGGGGGGGCTTTATTATTATAACGTGCAGGGAGGAGCTATAATCTCCTCAATGTGCGTGGGGCCTAAAAGCTACCTAAATATACACTGGGGGGGCCCTATAAGCTATTTATACCTGCTAGGGGCCTAAACCTGCCCTATATACTTGTGGGGGACCTAAACCTGCTTTATCCCTGCTGGGGGACCTAACCTGCCTATATACTGTGGGGGACCAAAACCTGCTTATACTGTGGGGGACATAAATGCCAAAATATGTGGGGGACCTTAAACCTCCCTATTACCTGCTGGGGGACCTAAACCCTGCCTATATACCTGTGGGGGCCCAAACCCTGCATAATTTTGGGGGGACCTAACCGCCTAAACTATGGGGGGATCCTTAACCGCCTAATATACCTAGGGGGGTCCAAACCCTGCCTATATACCTGCTGGGGGATCCATAACTTGTATTTCCCATGGGGGATCCAAAATTGCCTATATACCTCGGGGGATCCCAAACCCTGCCTTTTACCGGGGGGGGGAATATAAACTACAACCTCCTACTGGGAAAAATTATAAGTATATTCCACCTACTAGGGAGTATAACTTACTGGGGGCCTTTTTTCCTTTTCAGGGGGGGAAATTAATTTACGGGTTGTGAAGTCCTAACGGTCTTTTTAACCCGGTTTTTAAAAGGCCTCAGCTCAATAGTTTTTTGATTTAGAATCGACTCCGGGACCCCAGTCGGTTGTTAAGCCTTTTTAAAGGCCTCAAGTCGATTGTTAAGACCTTTGCTTCGCCCGGGGGGATTCCAGCAGTAACAGCGCCGGCGGGTGGTCCCCCCGCTGGCGTTTGTTTTCCCATCGCACCGCCCCAAAAGATGGCCGCGGCGTCTGAATGAACGCGATCGGTGCCGCGACGACAGTAGGTTTCTTCGGCCCCTGGCCGATCCGAAGGGGCCCATGGTGGTGGGGGCCCTTGTGAAGGCTCCGTCACTTACCTGGCGGTTTGCCCACTTCCGCCCGCAGAAAGGAAGTGGGGAAAACCGCCTTTCTTTTACACCCAAATCATTCCCTAGCAATGCTTAGGTTGTATTAACAATCGCCCCCCTTTAGGGGTCAAGTCCATAGGGGGCCCTCAAGTTACAGTAAAAAAAGTTCAAACCCCCCCCTTTCCCCCCATTTTCAAATTTAAAACATTTAAAAAAATAAAAAAGTTACACAATTTTTGGGATCGCCGAGTCGAAAAAAAGTCCCCTTTTTAAAAATATAAATAATTTTCCCCCTCACTGAAAACCGTAGAAGAAAAAAAATTCCAAACGCCAAAATTTCGTTTTTTGGTATTTTGTCATGAAAAAAAGGGTAAAAATGATCAAAAAAGTCGATGATTCCAAAAAAGCTTCGATAAAAAGTACACTTCAGCCCGCAAAAAATGCCCCCCTCATGAGTCATAGGTATTAGTACAAAAAAGTTTTCGGTCGCAAAAATTCCCCCGTGGGCAAATTTTTAAAAATAGAAAAGTTTGGAATTTTTTTACCCGGACCCAAAAATAACGGAAACCAATGTTTGGTATTCGGATGATAACAATGAGAAATACGATAACAATTAATTTTCCAAAAATTGGAAGCCGTAAAAGCAAACATTGCAAACGGGGTCGAAAATAATTTTTTTTCACAATTTTCCCCTGGGTTTTTTTGCGGTTTCCCCGTTATTCTTAGTTTTAGTGAATAATACCATTAGAAAGTCATTTGTCCCCCAAAATAAAAGCCCCCTGTTCATGTGGTGGAAAAAAATAAAAAAGTTATGGCTTTCAGAAGGCGAGGAGGGAAAAACGAACGTGTCACCAAAAAAAAAGGCCTGGTCCTTAAGGGGTTAAACTTTTATTTATTTTATTTTTTTCACATTTTTTCACTTTTCCCCATAGGGAATTTATATCCGTGATCTTCAGATCACGGATACAATAGAGATCACTACACAGCAATGCTGCGTATATGGTCTCCATGGCGACAAGGCATTGTGGGACATGGTGATGTCACAAGAGCTCACAGGATCTCCATGACGTACCCACACGTCAAATTGCGGGAACACCTTCATGACCATGACGTATGGGTATGTCAAATGTTGGAAAGGGGTGAATAAATAAAATTTACGTGCAATTTTTTTAGTTCATAGCAGCACATGGTATAGAACTAAATTGTTACTTTGATGTACAATAAGAACAAAGGGTGTATAAAAATTTTGCGGAATCGTTGTTAGTTCTAAAACTTTTTTGTTGCCTAGCAACCAACGGAGTTCCCTTTCAATTCTACAGGTTGAAAAAAGAAAAGGGGAGTTCTGATTTGGTTTTATTTGCAGAAAGAAAGTCTTAGCCGACGTTTTTAAAAGTCTCCCTTAGTTTATTGATATATGCAATGTATCCCGAAGAAAGAACGAAAGGTTTTAATTTAAAGGATCAAGACGTAAAGACTGGCAGTATGAATTGGCACGTTGGAAAAAAGGTATTTGCGGATCTTCTGTTATCACAACGAGTGTATATGGTATAGATGTGGAGACCAGGGAGCGGAGCTGTAAGCAGAATACAGAGTCATAGGCAAGATAGCAAGCAGGTTCAATGGCAGGATAACAGCAGAAGACGTAGATACACCAACATTGGTAGCAGGAACAGCAACCTGGACACAGCAGGGTTAAACATAGATTGGAAGCTGGTGCGGAAAGGTGGCTGACAGGCAAGATGGCAGGATAAAGCAGAAATAATGTAGATAGCAAGCTGGTGCATCGGCAGGGACCGCAGAAGTATATATGTAGGTAATTCAGGGATTAACTACAGGTACCTCAGGGGTTAACTTTGAAAAAGGAGCAACCAGCAGCAGAAATCAGGAGCTAAAACGGACATTCATGAACTGACACTTGAATAGAGGCAGGTAAAAGACGGAAATAAGAGTAACAGAAGAAACATAGGAAACATGACCAGCAAGAAAAAGCAGCAGGTCAGGAGCACAGGTGGACAATCATGAACTGACCGGGAACAGAGGCAGGAAGTCACATATCCCAGGAGGTCGAAGGACATTAGACAGGTAATTGGGACTCTGTCCCTTTAAACCCAGACCAGCAAGCACGTGTGAGCCCTAGGGAGCGAATGCAGGCACAGAAAGGAACACTGGCAGGAGCGAGAACAAGTGAGTGCACAGACACAATGGGACACAAGAGGAACTAGGACAAAACACATGAATGCTGCAGCACGGTCCAGAATGAGGGCCATGGCGTTGACCATGACAAAGATCTTTTCAAGTATGATAGAGAGGGGTGATTAGATCTAGTCTGTAGAGGCTAGAATGTATCTGCCTAGTGATGATATAGATTTTTTGTGAATTTTGGGAAGGGTGTAAAACAACAAGGAGTTATTGGGTGATGCTTGGTGAGAAAGTCGGTAGTTTTGCTATCAATGACCTCATTTTGGAGATGACTGCAGAAGGGTTTTCGTAGTTACCAACTGAAAGCTGTGAATTAATCTCTGTTGTAATATGATCTACTCATGACACCCAAGGCACCACCGTTATCGGCTTGTTTTTATCATAATGTCCTTATTGTTCTTAAGTGCTTGGAGTGCTTTTTTCTCCTCATTAGTGATGTACGAGTGATACTTATAGTCACTTCTTTCAATTTGTGTCAAAATAGAAAACTTTTCCATATCCTGTTGCACTAAGAGATGTAAAGTCTCAACAGGGTGTGACTTCCTTGGGGTATTATAATTTCTTTTCACACAGAGATTAAGGTTTTTCAGTGAAAAGATCGTAATGGAGGCTGCATCCTCTGTATAGGAGGTAGTTTGTATATCCGGCATTTCTGTAAAGTGGGTTTTAAAAACTTACATTCCTGAAAAAAACAGTCTAGATGCCAAAAGGCCAAGCCTTTATTCAGTATGCTATCTGTGAGTGATCAACAATGTATGATGAAATGTTGATGTTGAGTTACCAGGGAGCAGGTTCAGCAAGGTTGGGGTTTTCCCTTTTCCCTTCTGTTGGGTATTATATGGCGTTGTGCATCTTACCTGTGGTCGTGCTTTCTCAAAAAAACAACCTGTTGATGTGTAGTTGCAATAAGCTGTGTGACTTGGGTATTTTCTGCTGGATGGATGTCTCAGGTATTTCCGCAATATTTTATAGTTATTACTTGTAGTCATCTGTGGTCTCTTAGGAACTTTGTCTTTTCTTGGCTTCACTGTAAGTATGTAAGTCCTGTGTGATTTCTCAACATTATTTTTAAGTGTGGGCCAGGAAAAAATTCACAGTGAAGAAAAAAAAACCAATTAAAAATAACTTTTACTTGATATGCCTTAAAAGAGTGCCCTCCAAAATGGAGGACCCACAGCAACAAACACAAAATTTGTTCTCCTAGAGAGGAAGAAATGCTGGCCATGGCAGTATCGTCCACACTGAGGCATCAGACACATCATCATATCTGTTCTTATTGGATTATCTTGACGGCATTCCACCATTAAGGATATCATTGCTAAGTATCTTTATCTATTAGTCTATGTATGCTGTGATTTTAGTCTTGTTGGCTAAATGTTCTCTTGTTACCCCTGATGAACCCTATAGAATCTTTGGGGGGAAACGCGTCGGGTCTTGAACAAATCACACGGGTTTTTGAATTAATGATACAACGGAACGTTGTTTTTGTTTTTGTTTGTGGGTCTTGAACAAATCACACAGGTTTCTGAATCAATGATACAACAGAACGTTTTTTTATTTTTTTTCTTGTCTTGTACATGTGACTAAAAGAATGATTTTATGTGGATAGAATTGTCTCTCCTAGAGTGTCTATAGCACATATGGGAGTCCTGCTGGTATCCTTTTAGGAACTGTTTAAGGGGTCTGACCTAGGGTGCACTCTCAATAGGTGGGGCCGCTCCTGTTGGGGCGACTACTCCGCCGAGGGGGGCAACTTTCACCCTTTGGGTCAGCACCACTTATTGGATATTTAGATTTAGAGGTAACCAGCATTTTCTTTCCCCTCTAGGAGAAACAAATTTTGGTGTTTGTTGCTGTGGGTCCTCCATTTTGGAGGGCACTCTTTTAAGGCATATCAAGTAAAAGTTATTTTTTAATTGGGTTTTTTTTTTCTTTTTCCACGGGTAAATTTTTTTGCTAAAAATTTTAAACCCCAAATAGGAAAAATTGGGATTTATGCCCGGTGATTTTTTTTTTAAGGGGGGGCCCAAAAAAAATTTAATTTTTTGGTTGTGGTATTTTTCTAAAAGGGAGTTTAATTTTTCTTTGAAAATGTCTTAGCCCTTAAATTAGGGGTTATTTCGGGCCCAGCATTTTTTCCAAATTGACTCAAAATTTTAAACAGTATATACTGGGGTCTTTACTGAAGAGGGACTGGGGAGTAATTTAGATTTCAGCCCTTTTCCCCTTTTTTTAAAACTCAGGGGTTTCCTCTATACCTATACTCATGTTTTCTTAGTGTTTTTTTTCCCATATATATTGAAGATATGCTTTATGTTAGCCAAAAACATCTTCTAATCGGGAAAACTTTTTTTTCCCCTGTAACGATTCTGGAGGTGGACCCATGGACCCCCGAAGGCGAGGGGTAACCCCCTCCCAGGGGTGGAATCTAAGGGGGACCCGGTTTTCACCGAGCCCGCCGCAAAGCGGGGAATTGTCTTGCTGCGGCGGGTGGCCCACCCGGGTTTCACTTAACCACGGGGCGGGGCTTGCCTGCGGGGGGGCCCAAAGGGTGCGAGGGGAAACGGGAAAACGGGGGCAGGCCCCATGGGCGGGGAACAGCGGGAAGGTCGGGGAAGGCGGTCTGGTTCGGGGAAACGGTAGGAAAGCAGGTGGTGGGGGGCAGGGGCAAGGTTCGTAGACGGTAGAGTAGCAGAGGGGCGGTTAAACAAAAAAGGAAATTACTGGAAGGGCTGGGAAAAACACTTTCACCTGGGTTTTGAACACCCAAGGGACCCGGGGCCGAGGGCCGGCGGGAAAGGGTAAACCGGACAAAGTAGGGGCGGGCCCCGGAATAAACCCAATTACCGGCGCATTCCCCCTTTTAAATTAAAATTCCCGGCCCGCGCGCCCCCCCCAAAAGGGGGGGAGCTACGCCCCGGGGACCCGGAAGCAGCCTGAGAGGAGCGTGGCCCGGGGGGAAAAAAGGATGCCGGGGGGGACGGGGAGGCGGGGCGGACCCCAAACCCGGACGGTGCGGGGACGGGGCTCCGCTGGTGCGGGGGCCCACCGGGCGGCTGGGGCCCCGGGACAGTGGTCGCAGGGGACGCCCGTGACAGTTACCCCCCCTTTTTGGGCCCCCCCCCCCCTTTAATGGCCTGGAGATTCTCTGGATGAGACTGCGGTTTCAGTATGTTCTCCCCCCGGCTCCCGGGCCTTTCTTCGGGGCCCGAACCCCCCCCGGGTACCCAAAAAGTTTTCGCTTTCCCCTTTGTTTTCTAATCCCCAAATCTCCTTGACCTCGAAGACTTTTGGGCCCGCGTCAGCCACAGCCGGAGGAGGAGCGGCATTCGGGGAAAAAAGGGTTTTGGGACCAAAAGGTTTTAATAAGGAGACATGAAAGCTTTTGGGAAATTTCTCATCGTGGGGGGAGTCGGAGTTTTGTTTTGCTCCCGGGATTGTTGGGGTGTGACCTAAAAGGGGGCCCAAATTTAACGGGGGCCCTTTTTGTGAGACGGTTCTTTAAGGGGACATTCGGGGACGGGGACCCCAAAAACCTTTTTTCCCTGGGGGAACACCAGGGGGAGGGTTTCTTCTCTTGCCCGGGCTTGAGACTTCATGCGTTTCGGACCGGGGGGAGCAGCGACTGAGGGGTTTTCTGGGACCAGTTGGCCCCCATGTTTTTTAAAAACCAGTGCGTCCGCCCCCGGGAAACCTCGGAGGAGGTTCCCAAGGGGAAAGAGGGGGGCGGGGATGCAAGCCTTACAGGGATGTAGAAGGGGGAGGCCCCCGGGGAATCGGCCCTCAAAGGAGTTATAGGAAGAACTCCGCCCATGGCAAAAAAATTTGGGCCCCAAAAATCTTGGGACGTGCCGAGACGAAATGCAAAAGGTAGCAACCAGGCCCTTGGGTTGACCCTCTCCACGGGTTTCCTTTTTCGTTCTGTGGAGGTAGCCGGAAGAAAAGTCGAGTTTTCACTTGAAGTTGGTTGCACAGAGCTCGGCCAAAACCCTGGGAAAAAATTGAATTCCCCGGTCCGGGGACAATTTGCTGAGGGAGTCCATGGAGCGGAAAACATGGATGAAGAAAAAATCAGTAAGCCCGGAGGGGGGGGGAAACCCCTTGGCAAGGGCGAAGTGCCCCCTTTTTGGGAATGCGATCAGTAATCACCCAGTTAATGGTTTTGCCTGCGACGGGGGGGAGGTTTGGGTTATAAAGTCCATCAAAAATTTTGGGGTCCAGGGTTGGGGGGGAAAAAGGGAAGGGGGCTGAAGTGGGCCCTGGGGCCCTTGTGAAGGGGCCGTTTTTTTCCGGGAAACCGGGAATTCGACAAGACGTAACGAAGTCCTTTTGATATCCTTTCCAGCTCCTGGCCCAATAAAACCGGGATACCCCGGGGGAAGGTTCTTCGGGCCCCGGGGGGGCCCAAAGCACCCAATGAGAAAATGTCCCCATTTAAAGATAGTCTGGGGGGGCCCAGGGGGAAACAAAAAGGGGTCCTTCCAGGAGGGGCCCTTCCCGGAGGCCCAACTGGAGCAGCAGGTTTGAGACGTTTGGGGGGGTTGATGTGTTAGGGAGGTTTTCTTCACCACCCCCGTCGGAAGCACGGGAGGGGGCACCAGCTTTCACATTCTTCTCGGGGGGCCGGGGAAAGGATTTTAAAAAGTCAAACCCGGGGGAGAAAAGAGCGACCACCGGGCCCTGGCGGGGGGTTAAGTCGCTGGGGCGGGTCTGCGGGATATTGGGGGTTCCCCTTGTGGTGAGAAAGTTTAAAAGGGGGGGGAAAAAACGGGGCCCCCTCCTGCAGAAAAAACGCCACTCCTCCGGGGCCCTTTTATTTAGGGGCCAGTAGCTCCCGGTCGCCAATCGTTTTAATTTTCCTCTCGGCCTAAATAGAACGTCTTGGAGAAAAGCCGCACGACACGTCTTCCCCGGGGCCCTTTTTTTGTGTAAGGATGCCCCAGCCCCCAAGAAAAAGGCAAATCCCCTTTCCCAGAGTAAAGGGGTTTGCGGGGTCTGGACTTTGCAAGGATAGAAGCCGTAGCGAAGGGGGATTTGAGCTTAAACAAAGGGCCTTTCCTGGGCCCTTTTTTGGACGGGCCCAAACTGCGTGGTTTTGGGCTTTGTTTTTTGGTGAGAGCCATATGGGGGGCCACCGCGTAGAGAAGTGCGGGAGGGAATTGGCGATAGTAATTGCGAAGCCCAAGAATCGCTGGATAGCCCACAGCCCCGGGACGGGGCGGGGGCCATTGAAATTTCGGCGGGACAGTTTACCCGGGGCCCACCCGTGGGCCCTTTGGGTTTTCAGAGAGGGGACATCCCCCGAAACGGGAGGTAGCCCTGATGGAAGAGGCACTTCCCAAAGCTTGGAAATTACAGGTGGTTCTCCCGGGGGAACGTCTTAGTACTTGGGAAAAATGGTTTGCGGTGGGTCTCGAGGTCAGGGGGAGAAAAACAGTATGAAAAAAAGGGAAGGAGCTCCCACGAGGAGGGGAGGGGGGGTCCCTGAAGACTTTCTTTCCCTCTAGTCCTGAAAAAAGGGAGGGGACATTAAGAGCCCCCGGAAGGGCCCTAAACCAGGTACTCGTAGTGCCAACCCCGGGTGTTGAAGGCCGTTTTCCCAATTCATCGCCCTTGCGGATTGGGCCCAAGTTGGGGGCCCCCTTCAAATCCAACTTGGGGGAAAATTTGGGGTCTTGCGGCGATCAAAAAGTTCCGTGATCAGCGGAAGGGGAACGGTTTTTTACCGTGATCTTTTTCCCAAACCCCGGTAGTCAATGCAGGGCCCTAAGGTACCGTCCTTCTTCTTCCCCGTTTTAAAAGAACCCCGGGGCCGCACCCCTTCTTTCCGGATGAAAACCCCTTCCCTTTAGTTCTCCTGGATGTACCCCCGACATGGCTTGGGCTCGGAACAGAAAAGAGGGTAGACTGGCCACGGGGAGGACTTTGGGACCCGGCAATAAGTTTGGGTGGGCAATCGTTATGGACCCAAAGCGGCGGAAGACTCTCGGCTTGTCTTCGGAGAAACACCATCGGGATACTCCCGTATTCGGGCCGGGCAGCCCGGGCGCGGTCCTGGGAAAGGGGTTAAAGCGGGGAGCGGGAACAACCCGGGGGAGGGGCCCCCAAAACAACGCCCCGACCCGTTTTTGGGCCCCAAAAGGAAACACCTTTTCCAAAATAGACCCAGTCCAGGGGTAGGAGGGGTGGAGGCCCTAGCCATGGGGTCCGAGGAGGATCGCCGACGAGGGGCGGGGCCCAACCCCATTTAAAAAGGGGAAACCCCTCCTTATGCAGTGCCCCCCCATTTGGGGATGACCCGTGGGTTGGTGACGAAAATGGGGTTTGGGGCCCCCTAAGGGAGCTCCCCTGACCCGTGAGGGTGCAACGGTTTCTCCAGAAAGTACCACTGGAAGCCCATACCCCCTCACTAGAGGGGTGGGGGGAAAGAAGTTCCCCCCTGAGCCCCCAGTCCGAAACGCCGGGGGAAACCCGGAATGTTTATACAGAATCCCGAAAATGACCTGCACAGGCATAACAGGCGTGGAGAGGAGGGGGGGGGTTGCACCTGGAAAAGCCTCTCCCACAGATTCCTAGGTGGGGGGGGTTTCCCGCTGGCCTTGGGGCGGGTTGGGACAAAATCCCCCGAAAAAAATCTGGGCTGCCACAGGGAGAGGGGCCAAGGGCCCCGTTGTCCACCGCTGGGCCAATTTTTGCCCCAGAGAGGCGAAAAACCCCAAACAAAACTGCATGGGGTCGTTTGGGGGGGTGTGGGAGGCTGTGGGCCGGAAGGGCCCTGGAAACACCCGGTGCCAGGCGAGGAAAAACCCGGGGAGTTTTGGGGGTGGGCTGGCGCTCTTTTCAGAAGTTCCCCCCGTTTCCCAAAGAAAACTATATTTGGGTGGGGGGGGTCCCAAACCCGGAAAACAAGTTTGCTAAGGGAAAGGGCGGGGGGTCTCTAGCGGCCAAAATGTCTTTAAACTCGACTTGAGGGGTCCTTCTTTGAACGAAACACATAGTGCGGCCCCGTTCCCCCGTCAGTTCAGAGGCCGCGTACGGGGAATTTTCACCGCGTTGTTTTACAGGGCAGGTCTCCCTTTCCGTAGATTTAGGGGGGGCCGTCTTTAGCGGGGAGGGACGGGCTGGTTTCTCGAAGACATTGGCCCGGGAAATCATGAGGGGAAATTTCTGTTGATCCGCCGTTTTACCGGATAAACTTTTGGGCCCCTTGGGGGTGTAAACCCATGCCCCGGGCCCTTCCCGGGGAGGAGGTGACCACGAAAGCCACCCCTTTGCCCGTTCGGACAGGGGAACTGGGGCGGGCACTAGCTCCACGTGATAGAGCATTGGGTGGGTTTAAAACCCCCGCATAGTTTGGGGCCCCCCTGAAACTTGGATGGGAAATGACAGCCGAAGTTGGGTCCCCCGGGGGGTTTACCGGAAAAACCCCTTTAGGCAGGAGCAAATGGGGATGGCGGTGGCTGCTGCTGGGCGGGGACGAGCTGCTGCCCCCAAGGAGGAGAGTTGCTCGAGCTGCTGCGCTTTCTGCGCAATCTGTTGTGATTGCTTGAAAACCCGACCCTTGGTGGGTGGGTGGCAAAAACTTTGGAAAAGGGGACCTTGAAGGATCCATGGCCGGATCCTTTCTGTCACCCATTTTGGGGGTGGATTCCCCTGGACCACCGCAGGCGATGGCGTAAGCCCCTTACCAGGGAGTGGAATTTTTAAGTGGGGAACCCCCGGTTTTTTACCAGACCCGCCCCAAAGGGGGGTGGTCTTTCTGGGCCGGGGGGTCCACCAGGTTAATTTCCACGGGCGGGGGTTGCCCTCGGTGACGGCCCAAAAGTGCGCGGGACAGGAAAAGGAAAGGGGCCCCTAGCGAGGACAAGCAGAAGGGGCAGGACGGGGGGCTTGGTTTGTGGACGGTAGACGTTGCGAGGGTCGGGTTTCACAGGAAGGGGAAAACTGGAAAAAGCTCAGGAAAAACTTTCCCCCATGGGTTTGACACCAAAAGGGGTCCCGGGGGGGCCGGCAGGAAGTGCCGGACTAAATAGGAGCAGTGCCCGGGGAAAAAACAATTTTCCCGGGCAAATGCCCCTTTAAATTTTAAATTGCCGGCGCGCGGCCCCCCCTTGGGGTGGAAACTTTCGCGCCGGGGCCCCGGGAAACAGCCTGTGAGGAGCGGGCCCCCCCCCCCGGGGGAAGTGGGATGCCCGGGGGCGGGGGCGAGGGGGAGGGCCCCCAACCCGACGTGCGGGACGGGGGTCCCCCGGTGCAGGGGGGACGGGCAAGCCTGCGACCCGGGAAAATTTGGGCGCAGGGGATTTCCCTGGGCAGTTTCTTTCTGTTTCTTATCAATTTTGGGAATGGTACTTTAAATGAATACTTGTATTTTAAATAAAAAACTTTGGAAAAACTCTCTAAAAGGACAACCCCACATAGGGGGTTTTTTAGTCTTTCCCAAATAGTAGAAAAGTTTTTTAAAAGGGGCCCCCCCACAAATAGATGTTTTTTTACAAGAAAAAATGTGCCCATAGATGGTTTTTAAAGCCCCCCTTTTCTCCACCCTTTTTCGTCTTCAGTTGTGCCCTCATAAAAATAGGGGGGGTTCCTCATAAGCTTGGAATATACCTTATGTTTTTAAAAATTATTAGGAAGGGATAAAGACCTCCTTTTGGGGGGTAAAACCCCTCCATTATTAAAGTGTCTCCATTCTGTTCATTGAAATTTAAAAAAAACAAAAATTTTCCCCCTCCTTATTTTCCCCCCTTTAGCAGTTGACTCATTTAGTTTTCTGCAAAAAAACAGATGGGGTAATACAAATGGGGGGGGGCTTTTATCATTTGGGGCCTGGGCGGGAAAGGGCTTCTGCCTTTTTTCTTGTAGCCTTAAAAATTTTAAAGAGGGCCATTGGGGCCCATTAAAAAATTTAAAACAACGTTTACTCAGTCTCTTTTAGGCTTGTGTTTCCCACAAGTGTTGGGAGGAGCATTGTTTTTCTGACCTTTGTAGGCCACATGCCCGTGACCCCCAGGATTTTGTTGGTAAAAGCACTAAGCCACTTTTGATCAAAAGGGCTACCAACAATGTTGAATTGGAGTTAAATTGGGGGCCCCCTAGGAAAATCATTTTATGGGGCCCACTTTTAGCTATGTGCATAAAAAAAAAAAACCTAATGTAAAAAAAAAACAGTAATTCCCCCAACAATTTTTTTTTGCATATTTTTAAAATTTTTTTTGTGGACTGTGCCCTGTCAGTACAGTTATGTCGCTACAAAATTTTGGCAGTTTTTTATGTCTTTTACTTTTGCACAAAAAAAAATCCCCAGCAATAAGCTTGGGGTATTGAAGATCTGGAGATACCAAATATGTGTAGGTTTTTTCCCTAAAAAAGGAAACATTTTCTAATTTAAACACTTTTCAATATTTTATATTTCACTATAGGGATCTAATTTAGCAATGACCAAACCTTAAAATTTTCAATATACTTTAATCAAATAACGATATAAAAGTTTCGACAATAGTCTGTAAGACATAGTAAAGTGCAGGTACTTATCAAAGTGCGATGCAATCCATGTCTCTGCGATGCATAGCGATGAGGATAATCTGCTGATGCATCTATAGAAACCCCGGCAGACACCTGTAGGATACTCTATATATGTTGGCTGCAGGACCCATCGGAGGATCTCCTGTCCTCCAGTGGGCCAGTCCAGCGCTGCTCAACGAGCGACAGATAGGCTACATATAATGCCTGTTATAAGCAGCACCACAGCAGTAGTAGTATGAAAGCATATTTTTTTCAGATCATATCAGCATGCAAGGAAGCCAAAGTTTGTAGCTGTCACGGTGCAACAGAAATTATTTCCACATCTATATTTATCTTTCCATCACATTGTTATTCTGCAGTTAGCCTTTTTTTACCTTATTTGAGAATTGTTGTTAATGCAAGGGGCACTATAAACCACGTCAACCATGGCAGATGTTCACATTTGTTTATTCTAAGGGTCAACATAACTGGTGTTTTTTTTAGCTCTTGTTTTGCAGTCTTTATGCCTTTCAGCAAATTAAGCACCTTTTTATCTATTTATTAATGTAGAAAGTATGGACGGTAAGGTTGGTATTTCCAAAACACTGTAATATATATATATATATATGTTTTGAAGATGCAGTATGGATATGGGTTTTTTATGTGTTTGTCCTATAAATGGCAATTAGTCTCAGCTGATCATTTATGGGCAGTAATTTTGTCTTTATTTTATCAAATGTTAAAATTGAGAATATTTACTGATGACAATTCAAAGAGAGTATAGGGGAGAGTAGCTTGATCCTTCATAGCATGTGAGCATCCTTTTTAAGGCTGCATTTTTTTATACTGTGGTTCATTCAAGTCCAGAGGGTAGGATCATGACCATTACATTTCCACATCAAGGAGTTTCTCTGGAATTCATCTGACAGGTAGGCAGTCTGTAAGTAACATCAATAAACTCACCTTGCACTCTGCACTCACCATATTAATGTTTGAGTAACACTATATTGTTTGATGTTTAAACTGTATTGTGGTACCAGAGGGATGATCTGAAAACAAAGTGAATCAAAGTTTTAGTCATTTGTTTCCTGCTTTGAAATGTATCAGAAATAACAATGCTAAGTCTTGAACCACCCTGTAAAATCATATCACTACTCAGTAATGTTATTTTGGCATCTTAAAGGGGTTGTCTCACTACAAAGATTGCTTTTTACACTCACCGGCCACTTTATTAGGTACACCATGCTAGTAACGGGTTGGACCCCCTTTTGCCTTCAGAACCGCCTCAATTCTTCGTGGCATAGATTCAACAAGGTGCTGGAAGCATTCCTCAGAGATTTTGGTCCATATTGACATGATGGCATCACACAGTTGCCCGGATTTGTCGGCTGCACATCCATGATGCGAATCTCCCGTTCCACCACATCCCAAAGATTTCTCTATTGGATTGAGATTGGTGACTGTGGAGGCCATTTGAGTACAGTGAACTCATTGTCATGTTCAAGAAACCCGTCTGAGATGATTCCAGCTTTTATGACATGGCGCATTATCCTGCTGAAAGTAGCCATCAGATGTTGGGTACATTGTGGTCATAAAGGGATGGACATGGTCAGCAACAATACTCAGGAAGGCTGTGGCGTTGCAACAATGCTCAATTGGTACCAAAGGGCCCAAAGAGTGCCAAGAAAATATTCCCCACACCATGACACCACCACCACCAGCCTGAACCGTTGATACAAGGCAGGATGGATCCATGCTTTCATGTTGTTGACGCCAAATTCTGACCCTACCATCCGAATGTCGCAGCAGAAATCGAGACTCATCAGACCAGGCAACGTTTTTCCAATCTTCTACTGTCCAATTTCGATGAGCTTGGGCAATTGGAGCCTAGTTTCCTGTTCTTAGCTGAAAGGAGTGGCACCGGTGTGGTCTTCTGCTGCTGTAGCCCATCTGCCTCAAAGTTCGCCGTACTGTGCGTTCAGAGATGCTCTTCTGCCTACCTTGGTTGTAAGGGTGGCAATTTGAGTCACTGTTGCCTTTCTATCAGCTCGAACCAGTCTGCCCATTCTCCTTTGACCTCTGGCATCAACAAGGCATATTCCGCCACAGGACTGCCGCTCACTGGATGTTTTTTCTTTTTCGGACCATTCTCTGTAAACCCTAGAGATGGTTGTGCATGAAAATCCCAGGAGATCAGCAGTTTCTGAAATACTCAGACCAGCCCTTCTGGCACCAACAACCATGCCACGTTCAAAGGCACTCAAATCACCTTTCTTCCCCATACTGATGCTCGGTTTGACTGCAGGAGATTGTCTTGACCATGTCTACATGCCTAAATGCACTGAGTTGCCGCCATGTGATTGGCTGATTAGAAATTAAGTGTTAACGAGCAGTTGGACAGGTGTACCTAATAAAGTGGCCGGTGAGTGTATATTAAAGATCTTACAAAAACAAGTCACTTTGCAATAAGTGTCAATTAACAGTGTCCTACTTATTTCTAGATATCACCTCTTGTATGGACTTCATTAGCTCCTCAGGTCTCTATGGCTACAGACCTGTGTGATCTTTCCTGATAGGCTGCCAGCACTGGTTGCTATAGCTACAAACTTGGTGTCCTCAGCAGCTCGTCACTGCAGGCCAGTAGTAGCCAGTAAAGCCAGTAAATGCCCCTCAATTCAAAAATGAAACTGAGAAAACAGGACTGAGGCAAGATAAATCCATGTAGTGAGACAACCCCTTTAAAACTTTAATTTTTGGATATTACATAATATAATGTTAATTAAAAAGGATTGTGTAAACTTATAGCCTTGGTAGTAATAAAAATATAGCACAGATTTATTAGTCTAAAAAGAAAAAAAAGAAAACAAATGAACAAAGTGATTCTCAGCCACTATCTATTTAGTTAGCTACAGGCATTTTTTTAATCACCCTGTATTGGCACCATACAACAGTGTTATGTGGGCTGCATGAGGCAACATTATTTAAACACTGTAAAGAGATGTGTATTTTAGTAGATTGTACAGCTGTATTGTTATAACACCATAAATAATTTAGGGGTCCCATAAGGTCACAGACTCGGGGCTCTGGCTGATTGCCAGTTCCTATCTTGCACCATATCAGTGGGCCCCCTTTAAAAAAAAAAAAGAAACAGCTTAATCAGGGACCTTGGCTGCAGTACTGGCAGTACTGCACTGATGGTTCTCCTGCTCGTGGTAGTCAGATACTGCGTGGAAGTATCTGTGAAGCTGCTTTGTTTTTGCAATAAGGGCGACATGTAAGAACCTGGCACACTTTAAAAATGTGGTCACTTACATAAACGTGACGACTGCAGACAATTATTGGTCTCAGTGTTCTCGTGCTGTACATGCTAGCATCACTGCTAAAGGCAGTGATTAGCTCCAGCCATCTTATGGTTGCATGGCATGTTACACTGAAAAAAAATAAGTGGGATTTAATGGTTGCTTTTTTATATTTAATAACATTTCCTGCTCTTAATTAGGGAGTCTTGAAGACTTACATTAAAACATGTATGTATACCCTATATAGCTCTAATATTGTCAAACACTTAAAGATGGCACATCAAAATTGATAAGATATGCCATGAAGGTGTGATGGGTGTGAGTCCCATCTCTGGGGACTTCCATCTTGGGAATGGGCCTCGAAAGTCTCAGTTTAGAATGTAGAATAGGTCATGCTTTCACATCACTCTCCATTCTGTTCTGTGGGAATTTTGAGAACAGCTGTGTGCTGTTTGGTTGTAATGTTATAGAACAGAATGGAGAGTTGTGCGCAAGAGCGACCAACTCTCTGTTCTGAATAGAGATTTTTTGGGAGCCCCTACCAATCAAACCAAGACAACTTATAATATTGATAGACCATCAAAGTGCGAGATGGGAACATTCCTTTAAGAGTATTGTGAAGACCAAGGCTCATATACAATATCTCATAAAAGTGAGTACACCCCTTACATTTTTATATATATTGTATTATATATTTTCATGGGATAACACTGATGTGTTGCTTTGATACAATGTAAAATAATGTATAGCTTGTTTAACAGTGTAAATTTGGTGCACACTCAAAATAACTCAATACACAGTCATCAATGTCTAATCCGCTGGCAACAAAAGTGAGTAGACTCCTAAGTGAAAATACAAAATATGCCCAAAGTGTCAATATTTTGTGTGGACACCATTATTCTCCAGCATTGCCTTAACTCTCTTGGGCATGGAGATCACTAGAGCTTCACAGGTTGCCAATGGAATTCTTTTCCACTCCTCCATGACAACATCATGAAGCTGGTGGACACCATGCGCTCCTTCACCTTATGTTTGAGGATGTAACTTTACGTTCATTTTCTTTAGCAAGGTAATGGTCGTCTTGCAGATGTATTTAGAGTTGTTATTGTGTTGGAATATTGCCCTGCAGCCCAGTTTACGAAGCGAAGGGATCATACTCTGCTTCTGTATATCACAGTACATGTTGGCATTCTTAGTTCCATCAATCATCTGTAGATCCCACAGCCAGCAAAACTCATGCAACTCAAACCATGACACTGCCATCACCATGAATGACTATAGGTAAGACACACTTATCTTTGTACTCCTCACCTGGTTGCCCCCACACACGCTTGACACCATCTGAACCAAATAAGTTTATCTTGGTCTCATCAGACCACAGGACATGGTTTCAGTTATCCATGTCCTTAGTCTGCTGGTCTTCAGCAAGCTGTCTGTGGGCTTTCTTGTGTATTATCTTTAGAAGAGTCTTCCTTCTGGTACAACAGCCATATAGACCAATTTGATGCAGTGTGCGGCGTATGGTGTGAGCACTGACAGGTAGAGCCCTTACCGCTTTAACCTTTAACCTCTGCAGGAATGCTGGTAGTACTTATATGTCTATCTCTGAATATGGTGCTGAGCACATGCTCTCAACTTCTTTGGTCGACTAAAGTGAGTGGAACCTGTCTTGTTAAACTGCTGTATGGCTTTGGCCAATATGCTGCAGCTCAGTTTTAACATGTTGGCAATTTTGTTATAGCCTAGGATATCTTTATGTAGAGCAAAAATTCTTTTTTTTCATATTATTAGAGAGTTCTTTGCCATGAGGTGTCATGTTGAACTTCCAATGACCAGTTTGAGAGAGTGTGAGAGTAATAACATCAAATTTAACACACCTGCTTCCCATTCACACCTAAGACTTTATAGTACTAATGAGTCACATGACACAGAGGCAGGAAAGTGGCAAATTGGGTACAACTTGTCCATTATTATTTAGGAATGTACTCACATTTGTTGCCAGTGGTTTAGACATTGATGGCTGCGTGCTTAAGTTATTTTGAGGATACACTAAATTTACACTGTTATACAGGCTGTTCACTGACTAGTTTACATTTAATCAAAGTATCACATCTTTAGTTTTGTCCCAAGAAAAAAATAAAAATTATTTTACCTGGGGGTACTTGGCTCCTGGATCGTCGCTTTGGTAAGCAGAATGGCACAAACTTACTCCAAGGAAGCTAGTGGTTAAACTGGCCCTCAACCACGCGTTATTAGGCACAACAGAAACCAAAACATCATTACAAACTTAAAAGCCTCAGGCCGTGCTGGCACTAGCTAAACAAATTAGTTCCCTCTCTAAACGGTGGTTCTCGAACCTTCCTGTCCAGTTCCCACCACACACTGTACAGTCCCTCTGTAACACTCTAGGCTGTCATCATGCCGCTGGGGCCAGAGCATCTCTCAAGCTCCTTTGCTACTAACTAGGTTGATCGATTGGCGTTGGCCATCGACATCGGATCGATGGTCGATAGTCGACCATCATCGACAAGATAGCTCGATATGGGAGCAGGTCGATTATGAGCGATGACCATTAAAGTCTATGGGAAAGCAACAACACCTTCATTCTTTCACCCAAAAACAGGAGCAGTAGAAGCTGAACTAAACATCCACAACACAATTGGATACGTGCTACTCTTGGCACACACTTAGGTTATAAAAGCACAGAAAAAAACACCAACATTCACTTCCCTGTCTGGTACCACAGCATGGACCTTAAACTGCATCACCCACAAATTAAAAAGTGCCAGACGGCAGTATGATTTGAACATCATCTTAATGAAACTGGAAATTGAATATCCTGTCTGGAAGCCTAGCATGAGCCCCAAAAATGCATGACCCCCAGATTAAAAAAGTGCCAGAAAAAAGGAATCTTTCAAACACCATTTTAGTTTCATCATGGACATTGAATATACTTCATGGGCATAGCATTGCCCCCAACCTGCTTGACCCCCACATTTAAAAGTGCGGAAAAAGGAGTCTTTCAACCAACATTTTTGTTTTCACTGGACAATTGGATATATCTGTTCTGTACCGCAGAATGACCATTAAACTGTCGACCCCAAAGATTCAAAAGCAGCCGGGAAAAGGAGTCTTTCAAACTACCCATTTTAGTTTCATCTGGGAATTTGACCTATACCTGTCTGGGCCCACAGCATTGACCCCCAAACCTGCAAGAACCCAGATTAAAAAGTGCGGAAAAAGGAGTCTTTCAACCACCATATAGTTTCACTGGGAATTGTCTATATCTGTCTGCTACCGCAGATTACCATTAAGCCTGTCTGACCCACAGTTTTCAAAAGTGCCGAGAAAAAGGAGTCTTGCACTCCACCTTTTATAGTTTCACTGGACAGTTTGACTATTCTAGTCCTGGGCCACAGCATTGACCCCAAACCTGCATGACCCCAGATTAAAAAGTGCGGAAAAAAGGAGTCTTTCAACCACCATTTTTAGTTTCATGGACATTGACTATACCTGTCCTGGGCCACAAGCATGAGCACCAAACCTGCATGACCTCCTAAATTTAAAAAGTGCCGGAAAAAGGAAGAAGTCTTTCAACCACCATTTTATTGAATGGACATTGACTATATCTGTCCTGTACCGCAGGAATGGGACCATTAAACCTGTCATGAACCAAGATTAAAAAGTGCCGGAAAAGCAGTTCTTTCACCACCATTTTAGTTTCACTGGGACATTGGACTATATCTGTCCTGTACCGCAGAATGACCATTAAACCTGTCTGACCAACAAGATTAAAAAGTGCCGGGAAAAAGGAGGTCTTTCAAACACCAATTTTAGTTAACTGGACATTGGACTATATCTGGACTGGGCCACAGCATGAAGCCCCAAAACCTGCATGGACCACCACATTTAAAAAGTGCTGGAAAAAGGAGTCTTTCAACCACCATTTTAGTTGAACTGGACATTGACTATATCTGTCCTGTTCCGCAGAATGTCCATTAAACCGTTTGACCACAGATTAAAATGAGCGGAAAAAGGGAGTCTTTCAAACCACAATTTAGTTTCCCTGGACTTTGAACTATATTCTGTCCTGTACCGCAGAATGGACCATTAAACCTGTCTGACCCACAGATTCAATAGTGCCGAGGAAAGGGGAGTCTTTCAACCAATTTTAGTTTTCACTGGACACTTGTCTTTACCTTATACTGGGCCAACCTCACTGAGCCCAAACCTGCATGACCACCCACATTTAAAAAGTCGCCGGAAAAAGGAGCGCTACGTCTTTCAATCCAACATTTTAGTTTCACTGGACATTGATATATCTGTCCCTTGTACGCCAGAATGACCCATTAAACCTGTCTGACCCAACAGATTAAAAAGTGCCGGAAAAGGAGTCTCTTAACCACCATGTTTAGTTTCACTGGACATTGGGACTTTACCTATCATGGGCCTAAGCATGAGCCACAAAACCTGCATGAACCCACATTTAAAAACAGTGCCGGAAAAAAAAAGGGTTTTCAACCACATTTTTATTTTCACTGGGGAAAACAATTTTGGACTATATCTGACATGTACCGCAGAATGACCATATAAACCTGTCTGACCATGATTCAAAGTGCCGGGGAAAGAAACGAAAAGGGGAGAGTCTTTAAAACCACCATTGTAGTTTTCACCTGGACATTGACTATAACCCTGTCCTGGGCCACAGACAGACCCCCCAAACCTGCATGACCCAACGATTAAAAAAGTGCCGGAAAAAAGGAGTCTTTCAACCACCATTTTAGTTTCATGGACATTGACTAACTCCTGTCCTGGGCCACAGCTGAGCCCCCAAACCTGCATGACCCCCACATTTAAAAGGCCGGAAAAAGGTGTCTTTCAACCACCATTTTAGGTTTCACTGGACATTGACTATATCTGTCTGTCGCAGAATGACCATTAAACCTGTCTGACCCAAGATAGAAGTGCCGGAAAAAAGCGTCTTTCAACCACTATTTTAGTTTCACTGGATACATTGGACTATATCTGTCTTGGGCCACAGATGAGCCCCAACATGCATGACCCCCACATTTTAAAACAGTGCCAGAAAAACGGAGTCTTTCAACCCACCATTTTAGTTTCACTGGACATTGGACTATATCTGTCCTGGTGCCGCAGAATGACCATTAAACCTGTCTGACCACAGAATTAAAAAGTTGCAGGAAAAAGGAGTAAGTCTTTCAACCACCATTTTAGTTGAACTGGACATTGACCTCGATCTGTCCTGGGGCACTGCATGAAAGCCCCAAACCTGCATTGACCCTCACATTTAATAAGTGCTGGAAAAAGGAGTCTTTCAAACCACATTTTAGTTTCACTGGGACATAAACTGTCCCTGTCATGGGTAGCGCTTGCCCCTCAGTATTGAGTGCGGACCAAAATTGAGCTTCACTTGGAATACTGGTGGTTAACGCCTCCTGCTTTCCACCAGGTGCCCTTCTTTCTTGGCATTCTTTGCTTATTTTACTCAACGTGTCTGGAGGAAATTGTCTTGTACTTTTGTTCTCTGTCCGTGATCCATATCATGTCCATGAATACCTTACATTGGGTAAGTTTTAATTAACCTCCCTTGTACAATTCTGAGAATTTTTTTAGCAGCTTATTATTGTACATGCAAGTTTTATAGTTGTTTAATTCTCAGAAATCACATTTTTTATTTTTTTTTTTAAAAAAGGATGCGAATCCCACCAAGTCTTTGTTTCTCTTTTTTTCAATTGTATTATAAATGGGTTGTCTTCAATACAGGGATTGATAGCTATCGTTTAAAGATCTTGACAAAAAACAAGTCATTTTGGCAAATATGTGTCCATAACAGTGTCTCACCTATTAACTGTTTCTGACAGCCCATCACCTGTGAGCCTCACTCTTGACAATTGTGTGAAGAACAAATGTCTGTTGGAAAAACAAATTTTTTTTATAATGAGGACCTGTAGTATAGCTGCATTTTAAAGCAAAATGCCCCAAAAATTAAAAGCATGACCCTTGAGCCACTTTGGACAATTGTGAAGAACAAATGTCTGTTAGAAACAACATTTTTTTATAATAGGATCTGTAGTATAGCTGTATTTCAAAGCAAAATGCCCCCAAAAATTCAAAATGACCCTTGAGCCACTTTTGACAATTGTGAAGAACAAATGTCTGTTAGAAACAATTTTTTTTATATAATAGGTCCTGTAGTATATCTGCATTTCAAAGCAGCATGACCCAAAAAATTATAAAATGACTTCTCAGCCACTGTTAAAAATTGTGAGGGAGAAAATCCACATTAGAAGCCACATTTTCTGTTCCAAAGGACCATGATTATTGCTGTATTCACAGCTACATGACCCCAAAAAATTATAAATATGACTTCTCAGCCACTATTAAAAATTGTGAGGGAGAAATGATTCCACTTAAAAGCCATATTTCTGTTTCACAACGACCATTTAATAAAATTATAAAAACTGTTCACTACATAACATGACCTCAACAACAATACCATTGACAATGCGAAAACTTCTAAAGATAAAGTGAGTAAATGGAATACGGTGTTGTCATGAAACCTTGCTGTCTTTTACAGTCTCCTCACAGCAAAACCAGCAAAATGAAGTGTTGGAAAAGAGAATAAAAATTGCAGTAAGAAATGATCATTTTAAAAAATATTTTTCAAGAGTGACCATTTCTGTTTGAAGAGGAATGTGAAGTAGACCGGCAACTAATCGGTGACCTCGGCAATTTGGGCACAACATCATCAGAGATCCTGCCTGATTCATCTTGATGAAAGCAAACGATCACTTTCTGTGGAAAGCGGATGGTTTGTCTGTAATGCCCCGTGCGGGG
>JAODAL010017761.1:0-76754 GCA_025379985.1 Phyllomedusa bahiana
CAAGAATTACCGTAAAGGGTTTGGGGGAATCCCGCTACACTACCGGAGTGGACATCCGAGGCATACTCGGATTTCCATTCAGGTTGGTGAATTAACTAGGGCCACAAGAAACTGCACTACAAATGTTGATTTTGAAAATGAAGCTTCAAATATTTGTAACCGTTTAAGAGCCCGGGGGTATCCAGATTGGGTACTCAATAGGGCTAGAGGTATTGTGGATAAGAAATCTAGGTTACAGTTATTGGGCAGACTTGAAAATGAGGTGGTCAACACGACGAAATGTGCCTACTATTGTAATTGAGGATAGTGCACATACGTCGTACATTAAACAGATTATTCGGAAGTACATACCAGTATTGCTTGATGATGACATCACACGAAAAATCTTGGAACATGGGTGCCAAATTGTTACTCGACGCCCTCTTACAGTCGGTGATAGTATTGCTCCCAATCTTTTTCTATCTGGAAATCCTCGGTCCACTTGGTTGGCACACAAAGGATTCTACAAATGTGGGTCCTTTCCTTGCAAAACATGTCAATTTGCTAAGGTTACCAAAAACTTCTCCGTACATGGCAAATCATTTTCTATCAATCAATATTTGAGCTGCAATACTTCAGCGGTCATCTATTTCATTGTGTGCACCCAGTGTGCACTCCATTATGTGGGTGCCACATCCAGAAAATTTAAGATTAGAATTTGTGAACATCTCAATTATATTGATAATCCGGGGTCTTGCACAATTTCCAATGCAACTAGTCCCTTCATTGAAGCACATCAGTCCAGTAACAGATGTTTCCAGGCTTTTGCTATTGAAAGAGTAGCGTTATCCAAAAGAGTAGGTGACATTATGACAAAACTTAGAGACAGGGAGGCTTTCTGGATGGTGACCTTAGGCACCATATGGCCTGATGGTCTTAATGTTCAGAATGAAGTCCTTTATCATTATTAAATAATACACATGTGTGAGAGTTTTTGAGTAGTACTTTTGTTTCGACTATTCATTTCATGCCACTTAATATTGTCGTTGGTCATTGATTATGAACATCTGGGTTTGAAGGGTGTTTGGTTTTTATTTTTATTTGCATGTTTTTAGTTGTGTGTTCCTTGCTGGTTGGACACGTGCCGCATCCTTGCGTTGGTCATTTATTACTAGGCAGTATATATTTTACCCTTCACTAATAAAGATGGGCGTCTATTATTTTTTGTTATTTTTTGCTATTGGGATGTTAATTAAAAAAGAAAGAGGGAGAATAGAGAAAGCAATATCAAGAGAGGAAAGGGAAGGTGAATGAGAAAGGAGGAAAAAGAAAAGGAATTTTTTTTTCTTCTCTTTTTCTCTTTTAGTACAATTATTAGGATTTGATATAGCAGGAGTGATGCATATATTATTACATTTTTGAGTTTTGGTTCATGATATATTGTTAGACATATGTTGCTAATGTCCCGACCTTTTGTATCATATGAGACAGCTGAATTATATGGGGTAGGTACTTGTGCTGACCAACTTATTGAAGGCATTGGCTGTGTATTTGGTCGCTGTGGTTTCCCTTCCTGTTTCCGGTTTTCGTTTATTATGCTTGAATAAGCATGCACACGTTTGTGGGACAGGAGATGACGTTGGCCCACATGTGATCTACGTCCTTTGCGGCGGATGACAGCGCATGTGTTGGCATATGTGTGCAGTTACCCGATGGCTGTAGGCTCATTCAATATTGATTTAGGTGGTGGATGTGCACCTGTGGGTGTGGTGCGTGTCCAATCAGGTAGGAGCATCAATGGGGGTGGGCATTTGTGTTGTGTATATATATGCATTTGTCTACTGGTTATGCATGCTATGAGTAAGGGGTAGCTTGGTCTCCCCGAAACGCGTCAGCTTTCTTATACCACTGTGACATGCCATGCTATTTTTAAACGGATTGCCAATAAAGAATGGATCTTTTAAGAATTTAACTAAGAAGTGCTGGATCGTTTTCTACTTTTACACTGGGGAGGTGTTGCAAGTGAACTTCTTTAGGGGAATATCTGGCGTCTACTAATATGAGGGTTGTCCCAAACGAATGCCTCCTACTTATTCAAATGGAGACTACAACGGATGCAAAGTGCATAATAACCCTACTGATAGGTGTCATGACTGGGCCTGTTTGGGCCTCGGCGCAGTCTTCTGTCCAAAAGATCTGGTGGAGGATGCACTTTTAGCCATAATTTTGGTATTGAATAAAATTTTCTGTGTTTCCAGTGTGAACACTGCCTTGTTAGTTCTGCTATGATTGACAGGTTCGCTGACACACCCGTTTGCTGCTTCTGCTGGCCTTGTGCTGAGCTGCATGTGATTTTGACGAGGTGTGATTGACATCTGTCTGTACCACTAAGGCTGTTCTGGATGTCATTGGAACCGGTCCGATCACACTCTGGACTGGCTGCCTGACTTCTCATTTCAGATCCCTCCTGCCTTGAGTTCCTTGCGGGTGACAGCCATTGCTTGAGCTGGTGCGCTTGTATACGGTTTTGTTCTCTTCGACTTCTGACCTTTTGCCTTTCTCTTGACCCACGCAGTCTGCTTATCGTTTTGGTACTGTTTGTTCTTCCTGGTTCTGACCCATTTCTGCTGACTGCTTTGCTGTTGTGTTTGTCTGTTTGGTGTTTGCACTTACTCGGAGTAGGGACCGCCGCCCAGTTGGCACCGACCACTTACGGTTGTGTCGGAAATCAGGCAGAGACAACCTTGGGGGACTTAGCACTAGGGCGCACTGTCTGTCTGTCCCTGGAGATCTGGGTCCCCTACTATAGGCCATATTCACAGCTACAGAAACATTACTTTCCAACATAGTTGCCACCCATGACGATGCATTTTTGCCAAAACGAGCAAGAGCTTGCATGCCATGCTTATAAGGGTGTGTTCACACAGCGTAATTGTGGGGCGCATTTCGCTGCGTATTTGTGCTTCAATACACCTGACATGCGCAATTACGGTAATTGGAGCAGCAAAGTGCATGCTCGACCACCGCTCCTATCATCCAAGGGATATGGGACCCCATTCTCGTGATATGTGCCATTCCAACCACTGAGACCCCTACCAATCAAACATTTAACACTTATCCTGTGGGTACAAGATGTGTCATAATTATAACTACACCTCTTTAAAAGTGTTCAAAACCAGCATGATATACCACGTTTTGTTGTTGATAACATACTGTACTCTGATGTAGCAGAGCTGAAATCAGCTTGTCATCTGAAAAATAGATTTCTGCTTATCTCTGTGAGTGTATACACTAGAGTCAACATACTTTGATGAATAGGAGAGGGAAACATATTCTACTGCTAGTTAAAGGGCTGGAGGGCTATAGTTGCTGTTATTCCTCCTGGAACCATCTTTGAAATGACACGCAGTGCTCCTGCCATAGCAAAAAACCTATTTGTCAAGTTTTGTGCCAGTGATCCATAGTGTTTGCCCACAGCAGTGCATGGAATGGGAGCTGTGTTGGCGGATCAAGCCGTATTTCAGCTGTATCATATTAAGTTGTACAGCAAATTTCCTGATGTGCCGAGGCCTTGTATACAGACTGCTTAGATGTTGGCTTATTTAATTGGAAGCCGGCCAGGCATTCAGTCCAGCTTCTACAACCTCCAGCAATCTGCCGCTAACATGGGGGGAAGCAGCATCTGGCTATTTTAGGGTAAAAGTAAGATTACAGGTCTATTAAAGAGAAAACTTCTTACATCGGGGAGAGGTTTCTCTGATCTGGCTCATAAAAGTAAGTGTTGGCTCTTCTTTATGAAGTCCATATATCCTTATGGGGCATAAGGGTTCCCATAATAACAAAATCTGTTACTTATTCTATATCAGATTTATTAACCAGTTGCTGACTGGGTATTTACCCCTCTTCCTGGCCAGACTCTTTTTCATTTTTCTTTTGTACAAAGTTTCATAGGATGCATGAATGAAATAATGCTGCTTTGCTCTGTCACTTCCTGGTCAAGCTGTCTGTAATAATAAATCTCATGCTGTCAGGACCAGGGAAGCTTCTGAGTTTATGTAAACAGCAGTAATTACTGCCTTTTGTCTGAAAGATCAGATAACAAACAGGCTCTCACTGTCCGAAGTTGTGAGCTGCCACGACCTGTGTGATGTCACTCCCTGCTATCAGATAGAACAAACAGCAGGGGAAAAGGAATACACAGGTCGGTCACTTGGGGAACCAGAGAGAACACAGAATGTGATAAAATCAATTATAGCTCCTTAACAAAAAAATGAACAATGCAATATATTTGGAAAACATCGTTATTTAGTGTTCCCAACATGTTGAAAGCTAATCTTTGTAGCGAGACAACCCCTTTAAGGCTTTATTTTTTTGTAATTTTTACAATGGATTTTTTTCTATAATATCATGGAAAATAGTAAAAAAAATGTAAAAAGTCTTTTTCACATTTTTTTATTTTTTAATCAGCAAAATGGTACTAAAACCGTTTTGTAATTGGATCATTTATCTGTATATAAGTAATATAAAGTATTAGGGTCATCAGGAATAGGGCTAAAAGTTGCGGTTTGGGCTGTCAGGGTTTTTTATAAATTTTTTTGGGTGTGTTTATTTTTTTTATTTTACATATTGTGGCACCCATAAGGTCTGAAAAAAAGTAATTTTACATAATTAATTTTTTTTATTTTTTTACTGATTTCTCCTGTAACTGAGGCTGATATGTTAGCCAGAGTTACAGGGGAAATAAAACCTCCTGCCTTGACTGCAGAGCTGATCTGGATCTGATAAGACCCAGCAGTAGCCCCAGAGGTCAGGAAGCTGCAATGGCTAATTTTTATATATGGTGCTTACTGAGCACTGTATATACAACAATTACAAAAGCAGGAATGGTTATAAACTGTCCCTGCCTTATCAGTGGAGAGCCCGTCTGCCTCTGACAACCAGCTCTCCACTCCCAATTAGGTTCGGGATAACTATCGGAATTTAGTGTCAACCACCCCCGTGTATACGTCGGGGGTGGCAGCTTCTGCAAACATGTTTCCTATTTAAAAAAGCTTCTAAAGCATACAAAGGACATGTTGTCTCCCCTCATTTATAAGTTTGAGATCTCTGTATGTGACATTTTCCAAGCCAAAACACTCAGTTTGGGATGCATTATAATCTTGCAAGAAGTAAATGCACAATCAGAAATGTATCATACTTTGTGCAATCAACAGGTCCTCACAAGAGATAAATCTGCATGATTAAAAACGATTCTTAAAATAGCATTTTTTCATAACTTTGGGAAGCTCGTAAAACAACAACAAGCCAATACGGTTACGGCATTCGCGAAGTTTATGAACAGAAAACAGCCTGCTGGGTTTTAGCTTTGATCATTGAACAGTTTGCATCCCAAAAAATATCCGTCTCATTTACTGCAATCAAAATCCCTGGTAAAAATTGTTAAAGTGTATCTTCCTGTTTCTATATCTTAACTCAGACCTAGGCATATAACTAGCCGACTATTAAGGTCCCAAGTCGAAGCTATCAGCTTGGGACCTTGGCAATCGGCGGTGGTGGCAGTGCCAGGGACTAACTAACTGTAAGTTAGCAAAGGCTCTCCACTCCACAGAGTACCCAGGTAAAGCTTTTCACTCACTGGGAACACAGCTCCCGGCTTTTGTCATTCTCCCTTTTGGGCCCATACTCACACTGCCTTGCAGGAAGAAGAGGGGTCGTGAGAGGTTTCAGGATGGGGAAAAAGGGTGAGTGTGTTATTTTTTTTTTTTTTTAATTACCCCCTCTCTACCGCGTGGGACATAAAACCGCCTATTACCTACTGGGGGGGACCTATATAATTGTCCCCGGACATATAACCCCTCCTATATACTCTGGGGACATAACTTGCCTTAAAAATGGGGGGGGGGGCCTATCCCCCACCATATACCTTTACTGGGGGACCTATAACCTACCTAAAAAAACCACTGAGGGCCCTAAACTACCTTAACCCTACTGGGGGACCTTAAATTCCTTTTCCTTTTTAAATTACCTACGGGGGGACCTATAACCTGCCTATATAGAGGGGGACATAAACCTATTTACCAAACCTACGGGGGACATATAACTTACGGGGGGACATATAATTTACTGTGTTGGAATTCTAACTCTTAAGCGGTTTTTAAAGGGCCTCAAGTTAATTGATAAAAGCTTAGCAACCGGGAGTTAAGTATATACCTTAGGTATTGGGAAACTGAATGGAATATTTATTTGGGCCCCCTCAAAAAAACTTTTCCAATTTCTCATTTGGCCCCAGAAAAATTAATTTCCCCCATCCTTTTAAAAGGGGTTGTCTCATCTCAAATTTTCAATGAGAATAATAAAATTTTAATCCCTTTTTTGCTCTGTCCTTCCGGTCAAGCTTCTGTAATTACAATAATTTTATTTAGACCTCTGCTAATTAAAAAAAAAATTCATCTGTCGACCAGGGAAGTTTCTGATTTTAAAAGGGGGTTGTCTACTACATTGTTTTCATTACCTCAGTCCTGTTTTTTTGGGTTTTCTTTTTAAATTTGGGGGCTTTTACTGGTTCCCTTAGGCTGCAGTAAAGGGCCAGGTCTGTACTATAGCAACCATGCTAGCCCTATCATGAGAGATCAAAAAAGTCGTCTATACACCTGGGAGCTGAGCAGCCCATACAAGAGGGGATTCGGAATAGGTGGAACTGTTAATGGACATATATTGCAAAGTGACTTGTTTTTGCAAGATTTAACTTGTAGGTCATTAAAGTGGTGAATTATAATGGGTTACTAAGATTTCCCATGCCACTGAACACAAAAAATATGCCTGCCTATAAAGAAGTTTACCTTTTTCCCAATATTGGTGTGTGTTGGGGCTATGTGCTGTTTAAGAGTCTTAAAGGGCTTGTTCACTTTGTATTGTTTTAATTTATTATATAAATAATAGGAAACAGAAATTTTTTCTAAATACATATAAAGAAATTCTGCTCCCTTTTATTTTTTTATACAAGTGCAGTAGGCCCCTTACTAGTAAGAAAATGGTACAACCCACATTCCTGTCTCCCATTAAGTACCTGCATGGACTGAAAATAGGTTCAGTCATGTGACTGGTTGTTTGTGAAAAAAACAAAGCACAAAAATGCAACAGAAAGAAGTGTGTAAGCGGCTTCTCTGTAGACACTGACAGACATGATAAGACATTGCGGGAAAGGGGCTGCTCTTTAAATAAAAAAAACTATAATCGATACTGGGATCACATGATGTGTGGTGGTCACATGCCTGACCCCTTTTGGACCCATAAAAACCCAATTATGGCTATTTTTTTTTTATCTAAAAAAGCAGCCTCGCACTGGGAAAAATTTTTTTAGTAAAAATTTTTTAAAAAAAATTTTTTTTAAAAATAAAAAAAAACATAAAAATTAACAACCCCCTTTAAAAATTTAAAAATAACATTAAATTTTTTTTAAAAAAAAAATTTTTGGGGTTTTTTTTTTAAAAAACCGATTTTTTTATAAAAAACCCACCTTTAAAAAGGAAAAAAAAAAATTTTTTAAAAAACCCCCCCAAAACAGTTGCCCCCCCCCTTTTCCTTTTTTGGGGGGGGGGGGTTTACGGGGGGGGGGGCCCCCCCCCGTAAAATTTTTGCCTTTTGGGTTTAAAATTAATTAACCCCGGGGGGTGGGGGGGGGGGGGGTCCTAAAAATTTAAAAAATTTCCCCCGAATTAAGGGGGGTTTTTTTTAAAAAAGGGGTTTTTTTTTTAAAAAGGGTGTGTGGGGTTGGTTTTTAAAAAAGGGGAAAAAAATTTTAAAAGGGGTAAGGGTTTTTTCCTGGGGGGGTTTAATTTTGCCGGCAAGGGATAGGGGGGGGTCGGTTGGGGGGTTTTTTTTTTTTTTTTTGGGGGAAAATGGTTTCTTATAAATTTTTTTTTTTTATTTTCAAAAAAAAAAAAAAAAACAACAAACCCAAAAACCCCCCCCTCAAAAAAAAATCCCAAAAAGTATCCCAAAAACAATATCCCTAAAAAAAAAAGGTTTTTCTTTTAAGGAAAAAGGAAAAAACCTTTAATGGTTTTAAAATTTAAAATCCCCCTTTAAAAAATTCCAACTGCCTTAACCAAATTTTTAAAACCCAAAATCGGAAAAAATTTTTTTCGGAAAAAAGGGGAAGCAACCCCACAAACCCGGGATCAGTATAAAAAGGTTTGAATTTTTGAAATGCTTTTTTGGTGCCGAATGGGGAGAAAATTTAAAAAATGGAGGGTTTTCAGCAAACCTTTTTAGGGTTTCAAATTTTCCAAAAAAAAAAAAAATCTCCCATTGGGCCAAAACCTTTTTGATGCCAGATCCCCAAAGGGAAGGGGAAAAGGTTGGCTTTAAAAAGGCCCAAAGTGTAAAAAAAATTTTTTAAAAAGGTAAAAAAAATTTTTAAAAAATTTAAAAAAAAAAAATTTTTAAAGCAAAAAAAACAGGGGATTTTCATAAAAAAAAACGGGGGCCAATTTCCCCAAACCCTAAATTTTTCAAAAAGGGGCGTTGGGGGGTTTTTTTTTTTTTTGGGGGGGTTTATTTGGGCAAAAAAACAATTTTCCGCCTTGTTAAGGTTTCATTGGTGTGGGGCAAAGGGGGGGGAAAATTTTTTTTTGCCCTTTGGGCCCTTGGACAAAGGCCCTAAAACCCTTTTTCCCGCCCCTTTTTGGGGGTTTAAAAAAAAAAGGGGGGTTATTCAAGGGGGTTCCCCAAAAAAGGGGGGAAAATTTTAAAAATTTAAAAACAGTTCAACCTTCATAATTTTTTTCAAAAAAAAATCGGTTTTTTGCCCCCCCGGGAAAAAAAAATAAAAAAAACCCCTTTTTTTTTGTTTGGTGTGAGGGGGTTTTTTCTTTGTTTTACTGTTGGCCAGTTTTAAAAAGACTCCCTTTTAAAACTTTCGGGGTCGGAATTTTTTAAAACCTAAGTTGGAAATAATAAAGGGTCCCCAAACCTTTTTTTTCTTTAAAAAAAAAAAAAAATTTTAAGGGGTAAATTTTTGAGTGTGTGAAAAAAACCCCTTGCAAAGGGTGGGTTGCGGGAAAAAGGGTTTTTCCCTGAAGGCCCAAAAGTTGGGGGGGAACTTCAAGCCCCCCCAAAGTCATAGGGGGGGAAATGCGAAAATAAAGGTTTCCCGATTTGTTCTGTAAAAAGAATGGGGGGAAAAAAACAACCTTTTTCCCCCTGTTCTGGGCTGGAAAAAAAAAAGGGTTCCAAGAAAGCCCCAATAAGAAGGGAAAAAGCCCGGGTCCCCAAGAAAAAGTCAAGGGTTTTTTAAACCCTCCACAGGAAAAAAAGGTTTTGGGTTTTTTTTCAAAAAACCCTTTTTTGAAATTTTACAAAATATAATTGGTGAAAAAGGAAAAAGATTTGGAAAACCGGTTGGGGGGTAAAGGGAAAGCTTGGGCCACAGTGGCTGCGGAATATCGCAAAGTGCCCAGTGGATCTGCAGTGAAGGCCCAGATATAGGTTCGGAGTTTAGGAGACCCTTCTGGAAGAGAACACCACCAAAGCTGAATAGAGAGAGACCAGCAACATTGAAGTTTGGAAAAGGCCGTTTTTCCAAAGGGAAGCATCTCAGTGCTTGAGGCTGGGAAAGAGTTAATAGAATTGTTATGGACAGCTTGTGTACCCACACCTGTGCTCGCAACTGTATCACGAAAATAAAAAAGGTGAGTACCATAAGTAAAGCCTGAAAGACCCCAAGCTAAAGAGTCTCTGTGATTACTTCCTCGCTGGTGCACCACACTATCCTAGCACCTCCACCGGTAGGCCTAATAGCAGTCACATCTGCACACTAGCCACCTGGGTGCTTCTGCCTCACTAGCAGCCTTACATAACAACCCCTTTATATTGAAAGTCCAAGGTACTTAGTCTATATATATGTACTTTTTTGTATACAATAAGGTCAATGCAAATGCAATTCGGACTCAAAGGTGCAGGATCAGTTTGGCCATAAACCAGGAGCTCAGTCATCATATAAATGGATGGATAAGACATGGTTTTTGCAGTAAGTATGCCCCATTTTGGTCATAATTCTGGAGTATCATTGCAAAGAAGATTAGCATTTGTTGACCCAGAAAGAAGTATTTAGAAAAAAAACTGTCATTCCAGATTATACATTTGCTAATAAATTATAAATATTGGTGACCTAAATTATCTTCAGTCTACAAGTGTCTTTCTGCTCTAAGGTTAGCAGGGAGCAAATTGCCAGATGCTTTGGCAAAATATTTCTTTCGTACACATCTTATTTTTTGCGTCTCTTTTATGCTACATACTTAACGACAATCTTGGTAACTGTTTCAGAGGTATTTCCACTATATACACCATGGGATTCAGACAGAAATGCTGACACCCCAGGAGATGGAGCAGATGGACAGAATCTTAACAAGTATTCCTAGTCAGCTCCTGAAAAACTCAGCTCTGGAGAAACTGCTTCAAGAAATAAAAGAAGAGATCAGAGATGATTACTACATGAGCCTTAGGAAGAGTATTGGTGAGAATTAATTCCTTATCGTTTTCCCTGCATAAAAGGGAATCAAATATCCATCATTTGTATAGGGGCATCTTAGATGGGAGCAGTATTTTGAACTTTAGCTGATCTTAATTCTCATATACATAATCTAAATTGCATAGACCATGTGTAAGAAGATTTTACAGATTAATTCTCTTTGAAATTAATTCATAATTTATGAGTTGACTTTTTTCGAACTTGCATATAGGGATATGAAAAAGTATTTGTCCCTGTTGCAGTCACCTCCTGGTTTTCGTATTTATTTAGTTTTTTTGCTTTCATAACCCCTTTACATATGACTAATTAATGTATATTGCTGTATTTCGAAATTTCTCTTTTCATTCAAGTGGGTAAAAAAGTCCAACAGTGTCATACAATAAGGGCCTCATGTATGAAAACTGTGTAGGTCTAAAATTCACTTTGTTGCCCATAGCAACCAATCAGAGTGCCATTTCATTTCATATAGTGATCTGGAAAAATGAAAGGGGCGCTCTGATTGGTTGCTATGGGCAATAAAGTGAGTTTTAGACCTAGACAGTTTTCATACATGTGGCCCTAAGTGCACAAAGATATGGTCTATCACAAGTTCTCCCCAAAAGAGAGGAGCCTTCTCTAAACTATATTCCCATCCAGACCAGAATTCACCTGTAAGATTCTGGGACAAGTGTTACCCCTTGAGCGAAGCTAAGGGAGACCTAGTCTTGCTCCTAGCATCAGCCCCAGTAATCAGGCCAGATGTCGACCAAAGAGCACTAAAACAAGATTGGCCTCTCTTGAGAAAGCTAGGGTTGCAGGCAGTAAACATGATGGCCACACATTTTCCCTTTAGTCATCCTCACGTGCACCACATTCCTGTGTCACCAGCTTTGGCATATATTTCTCTGGAGGAAGCAGCTTGTCTTCACATTATATTATCATTATAGGGTCTTACAGATGGGTAAGGGCTGTTCAAAATGGCCCGCGACCTCATCTTGTATGGCCTGCGACAGCACAGCAGTAGAAGCTCACGTAGTTACACTTTATACAGTCTCACAGTAACATTCGGCCCCGTGAGTGCAACCATAATGCTGATATGACCATGGGTGAAAATAAGTCTGACACCCCTACTTATTAGATGACTCCTTTAACAATAAGTGTCCTTTAAACCGTCCCCTTGCTTAGACTCCCATTATTTGGATCAGGAAATTTGACAGTTAAGGGCCCGTCCCCATGGCAGGATTTTCTGTTGGATTTACAGACGGTTTTCGGATTTGAAAACCGACTGCCAACCTTCTACATTGACTTAAATAGAAAATCCGTGCAGTAGTTGAACCCGCACAGATTTTCAGCCGGACGTTTTTTTACACTGCTGACTTTGCTAAAAACTTAGAACATATTCATTCTTCTGTCCGGTTTGTAAATGGCTGAGGGAGGTGGGCGAATCTGCAAACCGCGGGCAGAACCGTCCCCCTTAGCCACGTAAAAGACGACATAATACCAGCCGGATTCTTTAATCAGAATCCAGCTGATAATGATATACTGCAGTGTGGACGCAGTCTAGGTGTTCGCTTTTCCAACAGCACTACCACAGGGAAAATTGAGCATTACACAGTGCTCGTTTAAATCAATGGGATGGGCCAGGACCTCCAGGGCAAGAGACACTCTTTGTAACCATTATCCACTATAAAGATAAAAATCTTTACCAGATAATCCCCTTCCCTACTAACTCAGAATACTAAAATATAAACACATGTTTTCTAAACTGGAAAATCCCTTTAATACATTGTCCTCTTTGGATAATCCCTTCTCATATATCATGTCCACCACTTTATAACTGATTCCTTGGAGTTTGCTAGTCAGCAGATCTCAGGATAAGGACATTTACGGTAGTTCTCATTTTCCCTGCAGCACTACTATGCATTATATTGCAGCCATGTTGTCTAGATCTATTGTCCATCCTTTAATCAATGGGTTTTACGACAATGGTAATTAATTAAGATTTATACCCAGACATTCATAACGTATATTACTTCAGCTTATAGAAGAGATGGGGTCAAGTTTTGCTCTCAGCTCTGAAGAATTGAATATACCGATCAATAAAAGGGCAATCATTTTAAATGGTAAAAATCATACACGAAGAATTCAATCATAAGGGGAGTGTATGGAAGTTAAAATACACAATCGTTATTAGTCACTAATATATATCTTAGAACCCAGACAGTTTTCATACATGTCCCCCAGAACTTTTATTTGTTACAGTTAAAAACAATCCCTAAATAGCCCTGAATGGATATATCCTACCTAAGCAGGATGCCTGCCCTGATCAGGGAGACCATACACTTCTCCTTCTCTCTACAAAGCCTTAGCAATTCCTAATAGCAAATATATACACAGCATTATATCTTTCAGATGTATCAGAAACGACAAAGCTGCAGTACCAAACTAAATTGAGAACAGGTACAAAAATATTGGTACCTAAACATGGTGTGTGTACAAATGCTGATATGTTTACTGATACATGACTCAAGACAATATTTTGCCTCCATATATCAAAACAGATAAAGTATATTACTCCTATATATCCTCTCTGATGTGTTTCCCCTAAAAACAATAAGGGCATGTCCCCACGGCACGGGCTTTCGGCCGGTTTTTCAGGCGGGTTGCGGTTTTGCAGACCGTCTGAAAAACCGGACGAAAAATGAGCAGAACGGGGCTCTATGGAAAACCCGTGCAGCAGCGCCCAAGGCACAGGGTTTCCGCACTGCGGTTTTTCCGCCCGCGGGCTGCCCTACTACATTGAGCATGCACATTCTTCCATCCGGTTTCCAGACGTAATATGTGCATCTTAATGTGAAGGGGGAGGGCTTTTCTCCGCTCATCGGCCACAAAACGGTGCAAATACCGGTTGCATAAACCGATCGGTATTTGTCACGTGCCGTGTAAACGGCCCCTAACGATTTATAAGGGAAACAAAAAGGGAGGCAGAAAACAGAGGCCAAATAAACTAATGATTATGGATTGCAACTAAGAATCTTAATTATAAAAACAAAATATGAGTGATATTGCTCTGCAGATTTATGAAAAATTACAGGAATATTATTACTATACTCATACACACAAAATGCCTACACAATGGGCTATAGATGATACAAACAAACTCATTAGCAGACTGAAAATACAAGTATATCAAGGATATATATGACTCATCTCCCTTTACAAGTTGCAAGGTCCAGCATGATGTACAAATGATGTTCCTAGGATAGCAGGGACGCTAATTGTTCATCATGCTGGACTTTGCAGCTTGAAAAGGGACATGTGTCATTTTGGCTTTATGCCAACACATCCCCCTCTATTGCTTTTTATGCTAGCAGCTATCATTATATCACAGCAATGTATCAATATTCAGCCAAAGTGATATACCTAAAATCTTAGGGCATGCCCCCTCTGCACGGTTTTTTGGCCGGTTTTTCAGCCGGTTTGCGGTTTTTCAGACCACCTGAAAAACCGGCCGAAAATGAGCACAATGGTGCTCTATGGAAAACCCGTGCACGGGTTTTCCATCCGGCGGTTTTTCCACCCGCGGTCCGGCCGCAAAACATTGTGGAACCACAATCTTCCGTCCGGTTTCCGTGGGGACGGCCACAAAACAGGACGAATACCGGCTGGCAAACCAACCAGTATTTGTCCTGTGCAGTGGGAACGCACCCTTAACCTGCTATGGATTTGTCTGTATAATCTATACAAACTACTGTATATACGTTGGAGTGCCAAATAGCAATAAAAAGTAACTTTTATTAATAAACAGTTAAAAAGTGTATATACACCTATAAGGGCATGTCCCCACGTCACCGGTTCGCAGCCAGTATTTGTCCTTTGGCGTGGAGATGAGCCCTAACAGTAAGTAGGGTACGTGTAGGGAGAGTCCCGTTATTTTGTTCTGTTGTTTATGTCTTTTGCAATACTTGTGTCATGCACATTTTTGCTCCCTGCTAATTGTATCTGTTGTGCCTCTAAGTATGCATGACTCTGGTTTCTAATTTGTGTATTTTACTATTATATGTGTATCTACACTTTTTAACTGTTTCTTTTTATTGCTATTTGGCACTCCAACATATATACAGTAGTTAATATAGTCCCTGCGTGACTTTGGATATTTTCTCCTGTGTCGTTCACCACACAGGCTCTATAGGCGTTCATCTATATAGCCTATTGTGTAGGCATCTTGTGTGTATCAGTATAGTAATAATATTCCTATAATTTTTCATACGTAATATCACTCATTTTTGGTTTTTATAATTGAGATTCTTAGGTCACATCCACACAACAAAGGACAAAATACTTGTCAGATTCTGAATCCTAAAACCGCATTGTCAGATGAATGTTTCAACAGTATTTTACACAGGAACCCGAGGATTTTTAACTCGGTTTTAATTTTTTGGTGTGAATTATGCCATAGTTTGAGGATTCAGTATTTCAATAGTTTTTGCATCATAGAGCACAATTAAGTTTTACGTGACAAAATATGTGTACAAAGCCTCTGGTCATTTTTCATGCCATCCCATTGAGTTCAATAGAAAACTTTCCACCGAAATACGGTGGAAGATTGAGCGTGTTCTAAGTTTTTTTTAAAACTTCAGTGTTGTATTCCGACCTCAGAATATCTGAGTCATGTGGACTACAATTCGGATTTTTAATTGAGGTCTGTGGGGACGGTTTTTGATGGTTTTTAAAATCCGAAATCCATCTGAGTTACCTACTGGAAATGCTTGCTGTGTAGTTCAATCCATAATTAGTTTATTTGGCTTCTGTTAAGTTTATTTGGCTTCTGTTTTCTGTCTTTCTGATAAATCTTTATTATTTTGGGGGAAATACATTGGAAAGAATAAATAGGAGTAATATACTTTGTCTCTTTCGATAGATATATGGAGGTATAAAGGCCAAATATTATCTTGAGTGATATAACAGCAAACAGTATCAGCATTTGTACACCATGTTATTTAAAGGGTTTGTCTCACTACATTGATTCATCTCACCTCAGTCCTGTTTTCTTGGTTTTGTTTTGAATTCAGGGGCGTGTTTACTGGCTACTACTAGGCTGCAGTAGAAGCCAGGTCTGTAGCTATAGCAACCAGTGCTGGCAGCCAATCATGAGAGAGTAAACAGGTCTGTAGCTATAACGACCTGAAGCGATGATGCAGCCAATATAAGAGGGGATATCTCAGAATAGGTAGGATACTGTTAATGGACATATATTGAAAATTGACTTGTTTTTGCAAGATTTTTTAACATAAAAAGCAATCCTTGTAGTGGGACAACCCCTTTAAGTACTGGCATTTTTGTATCTACTCTCAATTAATTTTGCTTCTGCAGCTATGTAGTTTCTCATATTTCTGTAAGATATAATGTTGTGTATATTTGTTATTAGGGATAACTAAGGCTTTGTAGTAAAAGGGTGGAGTGTAGGGTCATTCTTTTGAGGGCAGGCATCCTGCTTAGGTAGGTTATACCCATTCAGGGCTATCTAGGGATTGTTTTTAATTGTAACAAATGAAACATATTTTAGTTTAATGAGGACGCACCCCTGTCTGTGAATTAGTTTTTGAGTTGGTGACCCCAGTAGTTAATCTTCATGGTTTTGTCCAGACCAATGAAAAATTGGTCTCTGTTTTTTTTTTTTTTCTAATATGATATCACCATAATGTACATAAGGCATATACTGATATACATGTACAAATGCATCACTAAAATACATGAATACAATACATAAATGGTCTGTCCACACAGCACCGGTTTTCAGTCGGATTTTCAGACGGTTTTCGGATTTGAAAACTCTGTAAACTGATTGTCAACCATCTGCATATGCTTAAATAGAAAATCCAAGCTGTAGTCTATACAGCTCGGATTTTCTGACGGCAAATCTGACCACTTTAAGGGCAGAACATTGGGCAGAACTGTTCAATCCATAGGAGCATGGCTGAATCCGCAAAACACGCCAAAAAATGTCCCCCTGTGTGTTCAAAAAACAACAAAATACCAGTCGGATAATCTGACCGGTATTTTGTCAGTGCCGCATGGACGGACCCAAATAGTGATACATACAACTCAAAGTAAATGTACAATAGGGAAGTAGAGTTGTGCTCAAAAGTTTACATACCCCGACAGAATTTTTGCTGTCTTGGCCTTTTTTCAGAGAATATGAATGATAACACAAAACATTTTTTTCCACTCATGGTTAATGGTTGGGTGAAGCCATTTATTGTCAAACTACTGTGTTTTCTCTTTTTAAATCATTATGACAACCAAAAACATCCAAATGACCCTGATCAAAAGTTCACATACTCTGGTGATTTTGGCCTGATAACATGCCCAGAAGTTGACACAAATGGGTTTGAATGGCTACTAAAGGTATCATCCTCACCTGTGACCTGTTTGCTTATTATTAGTGTGTGTGCATGAAAGCTGAGGGAGTTTCTGGGATCCAGACGGACTCTTGCATCTTTCATCCAGTCACTGACGTTTCTGGATTGTGAGTCATGGGGAAAGCAAAAGAATTGTCAAAAGATTTACGGGACAAGGTAGTTGAACTGTATAGAACGGGAAAGGGATATAAAAAGAAATCCAAGAAATTGATAATGTGAGTCAGCAGTGTTCAAACTGTGATTAACAAATGGAAAATCAGGGGCTCTGTAACAACCAAATCACGGTCAGGTAGACCAACAAAAATTTCGGCCATAACTGGCAGGAAAATTGTTAGGGATGCAAATAAAAACCCACAAATAACATCAGCTGAAATACAGGGCTCTGTGAAAACTAGCAGTTTGGCTGTTTCAAGATGCTCAATAAGGAGGCACTTGAAGAAAAATGGGCTGCATGGTCGAGTCGCCAGAAGAAAGCCATTACTGTGCAAATGCCACAATGTATCTCACCTACAGTACACCAAGCAGCAGAGAGACAAGTCTCAAAACTTCTGGAACAAGGTCATTTGGAGTGATGAGACCAAAATTGAACTTTTTGGCCACAACCATAAACGTAACATTTGGAGAGGTGTCAACAAGGCCTATGATGAGAGGAACACCATTCCTACTGTAAAGCATGGGGGTGGATCACTGATGTTTTGGGGATGTGTGAGCTACAAAGGTACAGGAAACTTGGTCATAGTTGAAGGAAAGATGAATGCAGCACGTGACCAGAAAATACTGGAGGCAAATTTGCACTCATCAGCCTGGAAGCTGCGCATGGGACGTACTTGGACGTTCCAACATGACAACGATCCAAAACACAAGGCCAAGTCGACCTGTCATTGGCTACAGCAGAACAAAGCCACTCATTGAGCCACTCTGGGGAGATCTTAAGTGCGTAGTTCATGCAGGACAGCCCAGGAATTTACAGGAACTGGAAGCTTTTTGCCAAGAAGAATGGGCAGCTTTACCACCTGACAAAATAAAGCGCCTCATCCACAACTACCACAAAAGACTTCAAGCTGTCATTGATGTTAGAGGGGGCAATACAGGGTTTAACCCCTTCAGGACCCGGGGTTTTTTTTGCGACACGTTCGTTTTTCCCTCCTCGCCTTCTGAAAGCCATAACTTTTTTATTTTTCCACCTACATAAACACATGAGGGCTTTTATTTTGCGGGACAAGATGTACTTTCTAATGGCGTTATTCACTATATTATAGAATATACTGGGAAACCGCAAAAAAATTCCAAGTGGGACAAATTGTGAAAAAAAACTTATTTTCGCCATGTTTCTGGGTGATTTGTTTTTACGGTGTTCAATCTTCAGTATTAATGATGTGTTCCCTGTATTCTACAGGTTGGTACGAATCCGGCAATACCAAACATGTAGGGGTTTTAGTTATGATTTGGTACCATAAAAAAAATCCAAACATTTTCTATTTTTCACATTTTTGCCGCGGCGCCAGTTTGTGCGACCAATAACTTTTTTGTACTAACACCTACGGACGTCAGTGAGGGTGCATTTTTTGCAAGCTGAAGTGTACTTTTTATCGCTAGTAGTTTGGAATGCATGCAACTTTTTTGATCATTTTTATTCCATTTTTTGAGTGACGTAAAATGACCAAAAAACGCAATTTTGGCGTTTGGAATTTTTTTCTTCTATGGTGTTCAGCGTACGGGATAAATGATGTTATATTTTTATAGATCAAACTTTTTCGGACGCGGCGATACCAAATATGTGTAACTTTTTTATTATTTTAATGATTTTATTTGTAAAATGGGGAAAGGGGGGTGATTTGAACTTTTAATACTTTTTTTTTGTACTTTAAAACTTAATTAATTTATTTTTTTCACTGTAACATTTAGTCCCCCTATGGTGCTTGACCACTAGGGGGCGCGATTGTTAATACAACCTAATGCATTGCATAGGCAATGCATTAGGGTGTACAAAGATGGCGGTTTCCCCACTTCCTGTCTGCGGAAAGGAAGTGGACAAACCAGCCAGGGTAAGTGACGGGAGCCTTCACAAGGCTCCCCACCACCATGCCCGGTTGTCGGATCGGCGCAGCATAGCTTGCGCTGGTGCCGATGACCGTAACCGATCGGTGCGCGGCACCGATCGGCGTTCATTCAGACGCCGCGGCCAATCTTGCCACGGTGTCTGATGGGTAAAACACGCCAGCGGGCGGAGCCATCCGCCGCTGCTGTTACTGCCAGGTGTTAGCGGCGATTAGCCGCTAACACCCGGCGGCTGTGCGGGGGGGTCGCGGAGCGATCCCCCTGCAAAGCCCCTTAGCGGCCCCGGGACGTACTCATACGCCCAGGGTCGTGAAGGGATTAACAACTGGGGTATGTGAACTTTTGATCTGGGTCATTTGGATGTTTTTGGTTGTCATTAAGATTTAAAAAGAGAAAACACAGTAGTTTGACAGTAAATGGCTTCACCCAACTGCTAACCATTAGTGGAAAAAAAGTTTTTGTGTGATCATTCATATTCTCTGAATAAATCTAATACAAATATCAGTGGCACACTAAAAACTAAGTGAAACATCAAGGTATATAGGAATATTGGAAATGCATTACTGCTAAGGAAAATATGAAAAACCTGGGACTCTTAGTTTACAGTTTTTGATCAAAGATTGTATTAAGCTCACCTCCCAATAGCGTCAAGGGGATCCCAGAGCAGGTGAGTCCCTAACACTAACATGTTACCTAACTAGGAGTCTATTCAGACTACAACATCTCAGGGAGTGATAGGAACCTGCTATGGAATATTGGAAATAATGCATTTCCAATATTCCAATATTCCTATATACCTTGATGTTTCACTTAGTTTTTAGTGTGCCACTGATATTTGTATTAGATGTATGCTATTGCCTTTTCAGTGTGCACCTATGCTTACGTTTTTCAAAATATATGGATGTGCACAGCCTAATTGATAGGTTAGGTATATACTTTCAGAACATGCATAATAACACTATGTAATGTATTGATACATTTGTAAACATTTATCAGTATTTACCTTATGTATATTACAGTGACATGATATTGGTATCTTTATGATATATAGGAGATGTGTTGCACACCTTATATTTGAGAGTATTTGGTCCTTTTAACATTATACATTTTTATGTGATAGAGACTAATAGAAATTGTGTAATTTAACTTCCACATACCTTTGTGTAGGTTCTTTTCAGCTCTGGAAGTGAACGGACTTCACTGGACCATGACAAACCGCAGAAAACTGAAACTGCTGAACGCTGCCAAGGAGTAGTGCTCCGTGTGAGTAGCCAGTTTTCATAGTCTTGCCACATGAAAAAGGATGTTTTTAATATCTTGGCCTCCTTACTTGCTTATCATGGCATGCCGACAAATTTTAATTCATCACAGTGGCAGCTTCCCCTAAAGAGTACAGACTGACATGCAGTTTCATTAAATGTATTTATCCAGCGGCCCACAATTAATATTCCGCCACTGTTGCTTGTCCCTGGACTGTCCTGATAAATTGAAAATGACAGTGTAAATTCTGATTGATGAATCTATTACTGGAAAGGCTGATTAATTACTAGACGTGTCATTTGGCTGTGATCTTGGGAAATGGAAATCAAGAAATTGTTTAAAAATATTAGTCTCTGGAAAAATTTATAACCATCGAGTCAATAGCTCATCTGACCTCTTTCATGCCCGCAGCTATAGAACACCAGCAAACTGATTGAGTCCATGATATAGACTTTGCAGGTAAGATCTGTAAGTGTGGTGTCTTAGAGGTCTGCTCTGAAGGGTGCTAGGGTCTGAACAGGTGCTGAAAGGTGGAGATATGTGTGACCACATCGGAAAAGGTGAGGCAAACGCCTATAAATCTAGTGCACCAAAATTTGCACAGTGTTGTTAATGTTTTATTAATCACTCTGTGCTTTTCTTTGTTCACATATCGCTGGACAATGGCCGTTTATGGTGAAATTCTGGTTGTGTGTAAACCAATACTGGGCGCCTTTAGGGTGATGTATCCAAACAATTGTATAAACCACACCCGCATTTTGCATGACACAATCACCTTTATACAAAAGCCAGTGCCCCTTTTTTTTTTTTTTTTTCAAAAAAACATTTTTATTGTTTTTTTTTTTTTTTTTTAAGAAAAAAAAAACAAAAGAACAACAAATGAAATTTTAAAGAACACGGAAAAAGGGAGAAACAATACCCCACTACGGGGAAACCCCAGCGGGTTTTTTTCGTGGCTAAAACCAATCATAAAACCCCTAAGCCATGCCCCCAAAAAAACAACGTAGCGAATAGTATTAAAATAACTACAAGAAAAAATAACATTAAACATCACTGTCATCATCTTCCTCCCCCGCAGAGAAAGGGGGAAAAGGGCCCCACAAAATCCACCGGTTTCTGTGGCCCCAAAGGGTTTAAAGGGAACCAAAAAACAACCCATCAATACCCATTAAATCAAAAACCCAAGAGGGTCTCAGGACCCTCCTTTTTAATATTCCCCTGAAACATCAGAGTCATGTCTCCAAACGAAAATTGGGGGGGGGGTGGGGTGGGGATTTAGAAACAAAGGATTACCCAACTAACCCAACAGATCAAAATTTTTAAAACCGCTAATCTACCTAGAGCCCCCGACCCCCAGATAGTGTAAAGTCCCAAATTTCGTGGGGGTAAAGGGTTTCAAAAAAAGTGTATACCCCAAGTCTGTAAAAGCATTTTTCCGATAAATGATTTCCATTTACTTAAAATACTTTTGGGTATGGCCTTTTGTTGATCATATCTAACTTCTCTAGATGTCGTAGTTTTGACCATTGGTTTATTTCTTCGGGGGAAGGAGGGGGAGGGGGGATAGCCACCTTTTTTAATAGTCCTTTTTTGGCTGCTAGTAAAATGATTTAAAATTAGGGGTTTAGGTTGTAGCTTCAGCGGGGAGGTCATGAAAGAGGATTTCCTGGGGGGCTGTACAAAAGTTTAATTTTAAAATTTTGAGTGAAAAAAGTCCCACCATCCCCCCCCCAAAAGGGACTTAGAGTATGGGCAATTTCCCAAAATTTCCAGGGCCAAGCCGATTTTTGAGAATCCCCATTTGGGTAAAGGGCTGTGAGAGGGATGGGGGCAAAAAACGGGTGAGGGGGTATATTAAAAACCAAAAATTGCACAAAATGGGCTAACCCGAAAATAGGTGTCCCCCCAAACTTTCCCACAAATTTTCAAAATTTTCGTATTTTGGCCCCAACCCTTTCCCTAAAAAAAATTTTTTTGATATTAACCCCGGGACACCCCAGTTTCCCCACTTGCTAAAAACAGTGAAGTGGGTGGTTTATCTGGGAAAGGGCCCCTCAACCCTGCATATATGGGGTTTGATAATGGGTGGGGAAGAAGTATGTGTTGAGAAAAAGGAAATCGAATGGTTTAGGTTCCAAAAAATTTAAAGGGAATCGGGAATTAACCCTTTTGAAAAAGCTGATGACCCTGCTATAAGCCAAAAATTTGGGAGCTAGGGATGCCAAATTTGGGCGCCTGGAGTTCTTAAAAAATGAGGGGGAAAATCTTTTTTTTCCGGGCCCTCATTATCAGCTGTGTTACTCGATTGATCCCTTTCTCTCCCCCCCCACCCAATGAATTTGAGGATTGTCCATGCCATTTTCAAAATTCGGGTAAACCCCCAAGGGGAAAAGTTTTTTCTACTATTTTTGATAAGGCAAGTGAAAAAATGGATCAAAGGGGCCCCTTCCCCAGGCAGCAATAGAAACTTTAAGGACAAACTCCTTTTATCTTTTTGGGGGGTAGGTCAGCAAATTTAGTGTGGGGGAGGGCGGGGTAAGGGACCGGGGAGCCCACCCCAATCCCCCGCCTCGGGGGGATGTATTGGAAAAAAAAAAGAGTGCCCCTTTAACCCAATCAAAACTGTGCCGAAATTTAGGAAACCTAGGATTGTATTTCCAAATGCCCCGGCATTTTAAGCCCCCCCCCCCCTTGTCCTTAGACAGCATAATTTTTTAATAGGGAATTCTCGGTCTTTTAACCCTTCCATACCAAAAACGGAAAAGGAAACATCAGGGGGCTTATATCCTTTTGGGTTTAAATTTAAAAGGGGTAAAATTTGGGATAGGGGATAAAAAATTTTGGAAAGCTCATCATCTTGATAACTGGGATCGAGCCTTAAGGAAAAAAGGGAAGATGGTTTCCACCTAATTAATTCTGATTGCAGTTTTTTTTAAAAAAAGGAGGATATTTTTAGGTGAAAAAGGGGTTCCGGGGTTTCCCAATATACCGGGTTATACTCGAGTTTTAAGCCGCCCGGGGTATAACCGAGGCCCTACTTTTGCCACAAAAAAACGGGAAAGCTTTTTACTCGAGTTTTAAACCTGGGTGGAAAACGGGAAGGGGCTACTGGGGAGAATTTTAAAAAAAAAAATAGATACCAAAAAAATTTCATAGGGAGGTATAAACAGTTTAAAGTCCCCCAAGGCAGGTATAAAGCAGTTTTAAAGTCCCCCCCTAAGGGAATATAGGGGGTTTTTAAAGTCCCCCATAGGTTGGTTTTAGGCCCGTTTAAAAAGTCCCCCATATCTGGTATAGGCAGGCTATATTCCCCCCCATTAGTACTAGGGAGGTATAAGGTTTTGGGTAAGGCAGTACTAGGCCCGTAAAAGGGAGCACTTTCAGGTAAAGGGAGGCTTATAGCAGTACCCGGCAGGTAAAGGGGGGAGTACTAGGCAGGTAAAAGGGGGCTTTTAGGGAGTACTAGGCAGGGAAAGGTATACTAAGGGGAAAGGGAAGGCCGTAAAAGGCAGGTATAAAGGGAGCTTTTAGGGAGTACTAGGCAGAATGGTAGTTTCTAAAGGGAGGTATAAAGGGAAAGGGTATTGGTAGTACTAGGCAGGTATAGGGGTAATAAAGGGAGGTAAAGGAGGGGTTATAGGCAGTACAAACAGGAAAAGGGAGGCTATAGGCCAGGACGCAGGCAGGAAAAGGTAGGCTTTAGGGGAGTACTAAGGGGCAGGTATAGGTAGGCTATAGGCAGTACTAGGGAGGTATAGGAAAGGGATAGGCAAGGGGAAAGGCAGGTATAAGGGAGGGTATAAGGGCAACTACGCCCGGGAAGGTAGGCTAAAAGGCGTTTCTAGGCAGGTATAGGGAGGCAAAGGCAGTACTAGGGAGGGATAGGTGGGGTAAAAGGGGAGAAAATACGCAGGGATAGGGAAGGCTAAGGCAAATTTCTAAAAGGCAGGGGTTTTTTTTGGGGTATAGGCCCGTACTAAAGGAGGGAAGGGTAGGCTATACAGTACAAGGGAGCAATAGGCAGTAAATAACAGGTATAGGCAGGGTAGGCAAAGTTTTAAAAAAAAAAAAAAAATCACTTACCTGGATCCCCGCTGCTTTCCTTTTCCCCTTAAAACTGGGGCCCGGGCCCCCTCGCTTTTTTCGGGTTAAAGCCCCCCGGGGGTTCCCGGGACAGGCGGGTGACGTCAACCCGGGCCGGGCCCCAAACCCCGCGCAATGAATGCACGGGTGGCCTGTGCCGGGGAGCCCCCGGGCAGGGCCCCGGCCCCTCCCGGAGAGTTTTCGGCCGTGGCCGGACCCCCTGCGGAGCACAGCGCCGCCCTCTGTGGGCCCCCCATTTTTAAACTCTTCACCCGTGGCGCTCCCCGGGGAGTCCCCAAAGCAAGGGGGAAAAAAAGGGGGGGGGAGGGAAAAAAAGGGGGAAAGGGGGGGGACAAAGCGTCCCGTGCCCGGGGCCCCGGGCCCCCCGTGCCTCTCGGGGCCTTCAGTTATAAGGGGCTCCCCTGAGGAGCCGCATATAACTGAAGCGTCCCTGGGCGGGCCAACCGGGGCCCTCGCACGCCCGAGTGCCGACAGTTTACTCGAGTATAAACCGAGGGAAAGGGTTTTTTCAGCACATTTTTTGGGGGGAAAAAATCGGCTTAAAACTCGATATATACGGTATAATTTCCCAAATATTTTACAGAGTGAAAAATAGTGGGACTTTGGGAGGTTAAATTAATGAGGGAGGGCCCTTGGATGCTTGGGGGGGGTTTTTTCATCTTTAAAATTCCCCACTTGGAGAAAAGTTTAAACCTAAAGCCTGGGCAAAAACCAAAATTTAATTTTAAAAAGGGCCAGAACTATTTTTTTTATTTGCGCCCCAGGATTTTTCCAGAAAAAAATTAAATCATCACAAAAAGTGCTAAAATTTTTGTTCAGAAGAGCCTACTTGTTATACCTTGAACAAGGGGAAAGAGGGAAATGGTTTGGCGGGGAAAGGGGGGTTTAACAAACGCAAGGTTGAATAAAAGGGGGGGAAAAAGGGGAAACCCCCCGACAAAAGCCGCGTTGTAGAGAAAAGACGAGGACAGGGAGCCCCCTCGTAAAAAAATTGGGGGGGTAGGGTTTTTTTAAAAAAGCTATAATGGAAAATTTCGAAACGGACCCCTTTAAAGGGGCCCCAAATCGGGGCCAAAACCCCCCTGTAGCCAAGGCCAAAATGAAAAACTGTCAAATGCCTTCTCGGGATCAAAATTAAAGGGAAAACAGGGGGGGTATTTAGAAGGGGTTTTAAGTTTTAAATTTTTTTCCCCCTCCCCCGGGGTATTTAAAAACCTTTGGATATTCATTACAAAACGGATCTTTCCTGACCCAAACCTACCTGCTGCTGCATGGGTTTTAAACGAGGTAAAATAGATGATAATCTGTCAGCTAAAATTTTGGACATTAATTTAAGATCAACATTAATAAGGGATATTGGTCTATATGAAGAGGCTAATGTCGGGTCTCTATCTGTTTTCAGCAGAACCTTAATGACGGCGTTATTCATGATTTGGGGGATGGGAGTACCACTCATCAACAAGTTAAAAACTGTCGCTAATTGAGGAGAAATCTCAGACTTAAAAATTTTGAAGAATTCCCCTGTGTATCCGTCTGGACCCAGAGCTTTCTGGTTCCCCAATTGAGAGATAGCTTTGTCAACCTCAATTTCCGATATGGGAGAGTTAAGTAGTTCTCGCTCTACATCTGTTAGAGACGGAAGCGCTGAATTGGATAACCAGAGTGAGAAGTCCCCACCATTAGAATTTCCTTTGGAGTATAGGTCCTTATAAAAGTCCCTGAAAATCTTATTAATGTCTATCCCATTATGAGTCAAAGACCCATCCGGCTTGCGGAGAGCCTTGATAATTGGAGGAGATCGAGGGCCTTTTGCAAAGTTGGCCAGAAGACGTCCTGCTTTATCGCCATATTTGAGTAATTTAGCGTCTAAAAGGGATCTACGGGAGGATTCCCTACGTTCAAACCACTGTTCATATTGCTGTCGGACAGTTACCCATTGTTCACGGTTAGAAACAGAGGGAGTATTAAGAAATGTTGAGTATGCCTGACGCAGCTGTGAACTCAAGGAGATAATTTTAGCGCTAGTGGTCTTCTTTAGATGGGCTATATGTGAGATAATTTTCCATCTCAAGACCACCTTGCCCTTTTTCCCAAAACAATTGTGGGGAGATACCTTCAGTGGAGTTGGTCGCAATAAAGTCCCGCCACCAAATCGTTAGTGTATTATGGAACTCCTCATCATTGTATAGATAGGAGGGGAACCTCCAAACAAAGTCTGTACCTTTCGGCGAAGCATCTGGTATTTGGAGTATAATTGGCGAGTGGTCCGAGATTACCAAGTCTCCAATAACCACTGATTCAAGGACGGGAAGTAATGAGGGTGATAGGAAAAGGTAATCAATTCTGGACCAAGAATTATGTGGAGAGGAGAAAAAGGAGAATTCCCTGCCCTCAGGATTTAGATGTCTCCAGGCATCAATCAAATGCGTTTGAGATGAGAAAATCGATAGTTGTGTATCATGGTGTCTAACAATAGCATGAGATGGGCTTCTATCCTCTCGTGGATCCATAACGGAGTTAAAATCTCCTCCTACTATGCGGTGTTGGTTAGGGTCGGAAAGTATTAAATTTGATAAATTTACAAAAAACTGGGAATTATTCGAATTAGGTGCATATATATTATAAAGGGAAAGAGTTTTTGAGGCAATTTGGATAACGGTTTTTGACCATCTGCCCTCGTTATCATGTAATTCCGAGGATAGGGTAAAGGCTAAATTTTTATGGAATAAAATGAGCACGCCACCCTTATTATTGACTGAAGGAGAACCATATACTGCTCCCACCCAGAGTCGTTTCATCCTAAAAAAAATCGCATTCCTCCAAGTGGGTCTCCTGTAGTAAAGCAATGTCGACTCTCAGTTTTTTTAAGTGGCGGAGAATCATAACCCGCTTTGTCGGGGAGCGGAGCCCCTTAGTATTCCAGGAGACTATCCGCATGTTATCTTGTAGTAAGTATTTGTCCCCATGTTCGGTAGAATACCAAGAGACCCACCCGGAGGAAAGCAAAGACCCCCCTTAACACATGCGACGGAACGATCCCAGTGCCCCTTTTATGACTGTGTAACAGCTATGGAGGAAAGCTGATTGGGGGAGATGGCGTCACCCAGCGTTCCTGGACATTGGATAGCCTATCCAACATCCAGGAAATCTGGGTGACGCCACATCAATCAACTTTCCTTCACAGACATGACTTCCGGATACATCTATTCCAAATGTCAGCGGCACTCTATCAACTAAGAAAACATCAAAGACCTATAGGAATTTTTGAAAAATGCATTACTGCTAAGGATATATGAAAACCTGGGGTTCTTAGTTCACAATTTTGATCAAAAGTGTTTAAGCTCACCTCCCAATTGCGTCAAAGGGACCCCAGCACAGGTGAGTCCTAACTAGTGTTGAGCGATTACCTTGGCCATCGACATCGGTCGATGGTCGATAGTCGACCATCAGCGAAAAGATAGTCGATAGTCAATAGTAGATTATGATCGATGACCATTAAAGTCTATGGGAGAGCAACAACACCTTCATTATTACACCCAAACAGGGCAGGAGAAGCTGGAATTAACATCCACAACAGCCACATGGATACGCGCTACATCTTAGTCAACACACTTAGGTTATAAAAGCCACATAAAAAAAATCACACACCATTCACTACCCCTGTCTTGTACCACAGCATGACCCTTAAACCTGCATCACCCACAAATTAAAAAGTGCCAGAAGGCAGTATGATTTGAACAATCATTTTACTTGAACTGGACATTGAATATCCCTGTCCTGGAACGCAGCATGAGCCCCAAACCTGCATGACCCCCAGATTTAAAAGTGCCGGAAAAAGGAGTCTTTCAACCACCATTTTAGTTGAACTGGACATTAACTATATCTGTCCTGTACCGCAGTATGACCATTAAACCTGTCTGACCCACAGATTAAAAAGTGCCGGAAAAGGAGTGTTTCAACCACCATTTTAGTTGAACTGGACATTGACTATACCTGTCCTGGGCCACAGCATGAGCCCCAAACCTGCATGACCCCCAGATTAAAAAGTGCCAGAAAAAGGAGTCTTTCAACCACCATTTTAGTTTCACTGGACATATACTGTCCCTGTCCTGGGTAGCGCTTGCCCCTCCGTATGAGTGCGGACCAATTGAGCTTCACTTGGAAATACTGGTGGTTAACGCTCCTGTTCCACCCAGGTGCCCTTTTTCTTGGCATTCTTTTTCTCATTTTACTCAACGTGCTGGAGGAAATTGTCTCTGTACTTTGTTCTCTGTCCGTGCTCCATACTCCATGTCCTCTGAATAACCTACATCTGGTCAAGTTTTCCTGTACCTCCCTTGTACAATTCAGAGGAATTTTTTTACCAGCTATTTTGTACATGCAAGTTTTTTAGTAGTTTAATTCTAGAAAACAAATTTTTAAAATAGGATGGAGTCTCACCATGTCTTTGTTTCTCTTTTTTTAATTGTATTAAATGGGTTGTCTCAATACAGGGATTGCTAGCTATGTTAAAGATGATGCTGCAGGTTGCATTAACCACTGAAGAACAGATTGGCGACGCTGTTCGTTACTGAGATTCACAGGGCCCTGACCCAGCGATGACAGGCCTGACGGTCCTGCAACTGACGATCCGCTGGCATGCGTGTTGTCGCCAGCACTGGAAGGAGCACCTTCTCTCGTACCTCTACCTCCATGTCCTACCCCCTCTTTGCTCGCTTACCACCTGAATTTCGTTCCATGTTCAGAAATATAAAAATTTGAGAAGGTATGGAAGAGTTTTGGAAAGTCTCTTATTAAAAGACGGCAAATCACAGCTATTCTCAAATCCCTCAAATCAAAACAAAATTGCTGTATTCAAATTTAACTGCAAAGTAGATCTATCAACAAAGCTGGCCTGCGCCAAAGTGAAAAAACACGTATCTGAAATGTATTCGGATAATACAAGGTATTTTTGGCACCTATCAATTCACCTGTGGTGACTACAAAATTGCTGTATTCAAATTTAACTGCAAAGTAGATCTATCAACAAAGCTGGCCTGCGCCAAAGTGAAAAAACACGTATCTGTAATGTATTCGGATAATACAAGGTATTTTTGGCACCTTTCAATTCACCTGTGGTGACTACAAAATTGCAGTATTCACATTTAAGTGCAAGGTGCCTCAATGAACAAAGCTGTAGTGCGCCAAAGTCAAAAAACACGTATCTGTAATGTATTCAGATAATAAAAGGTATTTTTTGGCACCTATCAATTCACCTGTGGTAACTACACAATTGCTGGATTCAAATTTAACTGCAAGGTGGCTCTATCAACAAATCTGGACTGGGCAAAAGTGCAAAAAACACGTATCTGTAATGTATTCGGATAATAAAAGGTATTTTTTGGCACCTATCAATTCACCTGTGGTAACTACACAATTGCTGGATTCAAATTTAACTGCAAGGTGGCTCTATCAACAAATCTGGACTGGGCAAAAGTGCAAAAAACACGTATCTGTAATGTATTCGGATAATAAAAGGTATTTTTTGGCACCTATCAATTCACCTGTGGTAACTACACAATTGCTGGATTCAAATTTAACTGCAAGGTGGCTCTATCAACAAATCTGAACTGGGCAAAAGTGCAAAAAACACGTATCTGTAATGTATTCGGATAATAAAAGGTATTTTTGGCACCTTTCAATTCACCTGTGGTGACTACAAAATTGCTGCATTCACATTTAAGTGCAAGGTGCCTCAATGAACAAATCTGGACTGGGCAAAAGTGCAAAAAACACGTATCTGTAATGTATTCGGATAATACAAGGTATTTTTGGCACCTATCAACCTGTGGTGACTACAAAATTGCTGCATTCACATTTAAGTGCAAGGTGGAATGGGCAAAATTGAAAATGAACACCTATCTGAAATGTATACTGATAATTAAAGTGGAGTTTTGCACCTAACAAAGAGACCTGCAGTTACTAGAAAAGATGTGTATCCTAATATAAGTTCAGGCTGCCCAATATCCAGGAAATATTTCAATAGAAAACTGTTAATAAAGCTATTGCAGTGCAATGTCTACACTAAGAATTGGTTAACTTTAGCCAGTATTCTTTATAGAGCTTGTCTGTGGTCGCCCCCGCCGCCCCCCCCATTCCCCCTTGTGACTTTACAGCAGTAGATGCTCCTTTAAAATTCTCTACCTAACTACATAAAATCTTCCAATCTCTAATCTAACTAAGTTGTAAGGATCACAGCTAACAGTAGAGCTTTCTCTGTGAAGAAATAGATTAATTTTGCTGAGCTGTTTGGACACAAGCAGAGCGCACGTCCTTCTGCTCTGAGACGCTGAGAGACACTGAGGCTGAACAGGAAGGGCTGTTCTATGTAAAACGAGGTCATGTGATTTTTCCAGCCAATCACAACCATACACATCCCAGTCATGACATCGCATACACATCTCACCCTGCTCTATTCTGTAAGCTGATTTGCTGGCCGCCAAAATGACAGGAAGCGCCGAAAATGGCGCGATCTTAATAGATGATTCCCAGATTTTAACCTAAATTATCGCATGATCTAAAAATTTCGATCAACATAAAAACTGTGCCGATTTCAACTTTGTTGATTATAATCGCTCAACACTAGTCCTAACACTAAAACGTTACCTCTCTTGGAGCCTGTTCAGACTTCAACACCTTAGGGAGTGAAAGGACTAGCTTTTGAATATCCTGCACTGATTTAAAACCTATGGAGATGGGCGGAGTGCAGAAAGCCAATGAGGCAGCCACTTCTCATACAGACTAAAAAAAAAAAAACACTGTTTTGGCTATGCACATCCAAAAACATTGTGAACTAAGAACCCCAAATTTTCATATATCCTTAGCAGTAATGCATTTTTCAAAAATTCCTATATGCCTTTGATGTTTTCTTAGTTGATAGTGTGCCGCTGACATTTGGAATAGATGTATATTATTGCCTCGCCAGTGTGCACCTATACTTATTTTTTTTTTTTTATGTTTTTGGATGTGCATAGCCAAACAGTGTGTTTTTTTTTATGACTTCTGGATATGGGATGGACCCCCACTCACTACCCAAACTACCATTTATATAGTTTTGAATAAATACACGATACGTAATTTCTGGTGTTTAATTGCCACTGCTTTATTTAAACCACATGATCACCACAATCAGCACAAGTTTCTTCCATTTTATCTGGTGAGAAAAAGAGGATGATGCAATGAAATTACCTATCTTCAGAAACTCCACCCTCCCAATTGTAAGACAAACTTCATTTACACACTCCTCTACCTCTAAAAGGGGAGTCACCCCACCATAAAACCACCCAATTACATATATACAATAATTACTAAAAGCATTCAAGGTCCCCCCTCATCCCAATATCATGTACCCCTTAACCATATTCTTTGGGAGTTTGTCTAGCCTTGGTGCAGGCTCTCTGCACCTAGTGATGTCAGGGCGTCTTACGATGCTTTACCCTGGCGCTACTACTATATAAATAGCACTACTTCTGTTGCCATCTTGGCCCAAAAATCTGTCGCTTCCTATTTATGCTTCTTTCATTGTTTGTGTGGTGTAAGGCCCTGACTGGTAAGGTTGTGAACGGCATATATATTGCACCCAGCATTCACACACAGATGATGACTGATGCACTTCACCGAGAAACCTGACCTCGATGAGATAAGAGCCGTCGCTTTGTTCTGTGTCAGCTACGGTAGATAGTTGGCACATGTTTAGCAGTGTAGTTTAGCTGTGGGAACACAGCGTAGTAAAGGACGGCGTAGTCAAGGGTGACTGCTCCCCATGTTCCAGGCCAGGGTTTAGCTGGCTTATATAAGTCAGCTAGTTGGCTTTTTGGGGGTGTGTCTGCAATTACAGGCCAGGAAGTTTGGGCCTGAGAGGCTACACCACAGCAAAAACCAGCTACAGGACTGTAGTAAGGAGAGCTCATGTTTAGTTCGAGCAGGTCTTTATTTTGTGTATTGCTTGTTTTGGCATACGTCTTTTGTCAGTTGTGTGCAAATAAACGCCGGACAAGAACCGAGCTTGGACATAAAGGCTGTCTGTGTCTCTATTGCCCAGGGACTTTTGCTATACCACCGAGCTGACCCCCTTACAGTGGTTATGGTACTGCACTCACTTCCCAGCGTTTACGAAAACTCTCAAAAGTCACTGTTTTTAGCGGCTCTCGAGAAGTGTATGGTGCCCGGCGATGCAGCAGCATTTCCCTTGTTTTGTCAGGGATGAATGATCTGTATACTCTTTTCATTGCTGCTAACATTTTTTTCATTCTATATAACATTGATATAGTTGCCTTTAGTTTTTGGGAATTCTAATCACCAAGGTTACTCACGACTTCTATTCTCTGAAAAGGCACCAGTAGCTGTCAACAGTGAAGTAGTATATTGTGCACATCACATTGGTTTGAACTATGGGAGAGAAGGGCACAGTAGGTAATGGGATTCATGCTGCTGATGCAATCCTGTAGTTTGTAGGTAGGGGGTGATGCACACAAATATCAACGTTTGCTTTCTTATGAAGACCCTGTTAAGGAGCATTGGTTGGGCCATGGTCGTATGACCAAACAGATGAAAATTCACAGTTGGAAATGGACAAATCGATGTTTGCATATGTGATCTTTCTGTGCAGCTGTAGTGATTTAGCCCCAGGAAGAAATAGCGGAGTGGTCGTTCAATTTCTTGCAGGTATATGATATACGGTTACATCATGAGATCAGTAATGCGTATGGTTCATGTGCTCCATACATGGCAGGTAATAGCTGTTAGTTACAGCAGGGACCTGTTGCTAGCAGCCGGGTTTGGAGATATCTCTGATCTCGGCATTTTAACCATTTAGATGCTGCTGTAAACACAATTGCTTCATGTAATGGACTGAGGAATGAGACGCAATGAGACTGTGGAGTGCCTCCTTTGATGTCTTTTTAGTACTCTTATTGCCCCCTGCTATAGGTAGAATGTAACAGGTAGAATGTCTTTTTGTACACTGTTCTGCATTACATTACTATTGCAGAACAATGTGCTCCCTAGGAGGACTAAAAGTATACTGTAAAAAAAAACTTACATGAATTTCAAACCCCTCCCTTAAACCATTTTACAATTAAAGGAGTTGTCTCACTACAGGGATTGCTTTTTATGTTAAAGATCTTGCCAAATCAAGTCACTTTGCAATATGTGTCCATTAACAGTGTCCTACATATTCCTAGATATCCCATCTTGTATGGGCTGCATCAGCTCCTAAGATCGATTTAGCTACAGAACGGTTGTATCTCTCATGATAGTCTTCCAGCACTGGTTGCTATAGCTACAGACCTGGCTTTTACTGCAGCTTAGTAGAAGCCAGTAAACACGCCCCTGAATTCAAAGTGAAACCAAAAAAACAGGACTGAGGAAAGATGAATTATTGTAGTGAGACCACCCCTTTAAGATCAAATAAGTGTTAAAAAAAAGTTAGACACAATTGATCCGAACTATTAAAATGTAACAATATTTATTCCCAATGGTAAATGCTGTTGAACAAAAAGCCTAACAGCAAAAATTTCAAGACATCAAGAAGTCACTTGTACTCCAAAATGGTACCAATAATAACTGCAGGCAGTCCCCGACTTACACCGTTCAACCTTACATCTGTCTAGTTACAAATGGAGACTTATGGGGCGTAGCTCAGACTGCTGGCATCCCACACTGAATCACTTCTCACAATATCGCCGAAAGGCTTCATCTGCCCACTGTGTCTTCCTTTCGGAACAGCACGGCAGCTCTTTTTTACCTCCTTCTCACCCACCTGCCTTGTGCTGGGATCCTTTGTCTTCAGGCTGCTACAGCAGCTCTCCCTCACATCATTTTGGCCTTTCGCTGTTGGTCCCAATATAGCAGGTCTGTTACTGCTCTCAATCCCCCCTCCCACTCCTCCCCAGCTGCCTTTCATGTAAAATACAGTACTGTATCTGCACATGTGTGGTATGCTGGCATTTGTAGTTGTGGAACTACATGTGCCAGCATGCCATACCACTCATGCCCTAATTTTATTGGTGATGATTAGTAATTTGCCACTCATTTGGGTTGGGTTGCACTGTGCATTCAAACTGTGCTGGTGCATTTCCTAGAATTGCACAGATGTTGAATACAAATTTTACATTGTTAACATTAGAAGGGGACATAACATACTCATCTCACCCCCTCAGGTAAGTCAGCAGGGAGGAAGAGAATCAATCACTGATTAACCTACGGGTGTCCTTCAGAAATGTGAGTTACCTATTCCTTTCTGCATGGTCAGAATACTGTCATATTGTCACTAGTCCCTTATAACACTACCTATATTATTGTTACCGGGTTCCCAATACTGATATTACTGTAAGTCACTAAGACCTTGAAAGGCAGAAATATACGTAACATAAAGTGAAAAAAACAAACCCTTTAAACAAAACTGGAATATCTATGCCACTGCCTGGGATATAATAATAGACACAAAAATGTAATGGTACACGGCCAGTACTGAGTAAGTGAGTCACATACACAAAAATCAATAAATCAATGGGAGATTTCTAAACACTATCACAATATTAAAGAGTCCATCTGATGGCGTCTCATTACTAGATGTGAGCAATAGGAAATATACTGTATGTCGAAATGGAAAAAACCTGCCCTGATGAAGGAGGATCACTCTGGACATAGCCATATAATGAAGAACAGTCCATAGGTTTCCATTTTTGCAGAATAGTTAAGTGACAGATCCAATTAAAGCCAGTGGACCTATTAGGTTAAGTTCCCACAGCGTACAGTACCGCTTAAAAGTGCGCGACTAAAATCATTGCACCCAATGAGGGTTGTACTTGAACATTGTCTAAAGCATATTTTGGTGTGTACTTCGGCGAAAATTAGCCGACAAATTAGGCACCAAAATACGTTGTGTTAACATACCCTTAGGATCTATTAGGCTTTGATTTTCACCCGATAAAAATTATTCCATCATAAACTCTCCAGAAACAATAGTATTAATATTAGTGGGAAATAAGCATAACTAATGCCTCAGAATGGAAACCCAAAGACAATCTAGTATCTTCAGCCACCTATGTCTTTTTATACCTGATGACAGGGGCGTTGCTATAGGGCAGCGGTGGCGAACCTATGGCACATGTGACAGAGGTGGCACTCGGGGCCATCTCTGCTGGTACGCATGCCAGGTTGCCCACTCGCTGGGTTCCTGCACTCTCAGTGCGGCGTCCGGGTCACAGTGTCGGACCTGGGGCCTTCGGCAGCTCCAGGCCTAACACAGCGGGGCTCACCGCGGACCGGCAACGCTGAGGGTCCACGGCGGCCCCATGCGCTCAGCTGGGCAGCGACACGATGTAGTTACATCATCGCGCCGCTGTCTGCTCTCAGTCACATAGCCCGTCATAGGCTGTGCGACCGAGGAGCAGCCGGAGGAGCGTGTCGGCGCTGGGATGGACAGAAGAGGAGCTTGCTGGACAGAGGTAAGGTGAGTATTAATGTTGTTATTTTTATTTGTGAATTCTGTTTACTGGCTTGTGGGGAGAGCTATCTATATACTGGCTGGTGGGGAGAGCTATCTATATACTGGCTGGTGGGGAGAGCTATCTATATACTGGCTGCTGGGGAGAGTTATCTATATACTGCCTGGTGGGGAGAGCTGGCTATATACTACTGTGGGGAGAGCTGGCTATATACTGGCTGTGGGGAGTGCTATCTATATACTGGCTGTGGGGAGAGCTATCTATATACTGGCTGTGGGGAGAGCTATCTATATACTGGCTGTGGGGAGTGCTATCTATATACTGGCTGGTGGGGAGCTATCTATATACTGGCTGTGGGGAGAGATCTATCTGTATACTGCCTGTGGGGAGCTATCTGTCTGTATACTGCCTATGGGGAGCTATCTACTGCCTGTGGGGACCTGTATACTGCCTGTGGGGACCTATATTTATATACCTGCTTGCCTTAGGAAACATATATATACCTACCTGACTGAGGGGACATATATCTATATACCTGCCTAATTGAGGGGACCTATACACCTACCTAACTTAGGGGACTTATATACCTATAAGTAAGGAGTTGCTGGAAAAGTGAGGATTCTAAGATATTTGTGTCTAAATCTGCAGGGATGAGTGTTGGTCGGGAAAAGTCAGCATGAAGGTGTGAACCGGATGGAGAAGAAAAGGGAAAGTGAACGATTCATTGGAGAAACTTCACCTGTGAGTCACTAAATATAACTGAACTATAATCACTTATATGTGTGTAAAGTGTAATGGTTTATATTCAGTAATGGTGTGGCGGTATTATTTAGTATATTTGGTGGTATTATTCAGTCACTATGTGGTGGTGATATGTGGTCGTGGTGTAGTGATATTATTCAGTCAACTGTCTGCTGAGCACCTGTGTACACTGCTATCTACCACTATATGGTCACTGTATGGTAGAAATACGGCAGAGGTATGGGCTAAGTGGCCGTTACATCCCTCGTATTAATTGTTGTGCGGCCCCGCTTCCTGATGTCACCTCCCTGCTTCATGCCGACGTCGTCGGCACTTTGTGGTAACTAAGGTTTTTTTGGTCACAGTTTGGGCACTCGGTCTCAAAAAGGTTTGCCATCACTGCTATAGGGGGTGCAGAAGAAGCAGTCACCACCGGGCCCTGGAGCCTTAAGGGGCCCAAAGGCTTCTCTGCTGTATAAGGAGATACTGGTATTATAAATGGCCCATGGTAAGTGGGGCCCTTTTATGGATTTTGCACTGGGGCCCCGGAGCTATAAGTTACACCTCTGCCTAAAGAAATAGTATGAAGTCCAGCATTGTTCCTCACATAAATTTCATTTTTACCTCTTACCTTTTTCTTGAACATCATGATACATCTCTCATGCTGAGCTGCTCCAAATCTCTCTATGTATCCAGATTGTCATAAGAGCTGCATTCATTAATATGGCTACATAAGCTAACATAAGCAGATGTACAGGTACCACCCCAAGATCTCCCCTTGTGAACCAAGTAGTTAATATTACAATGTTATGAGCATTTAAAAAGGACCTGTCTAGTAACATGTTTTTGAGTACGTATTTTCAATAAAATTGCAATTCTGCATCTTTTCTTTGAGCTGTGCATTGTGCTGTTCCTCTTCATTCCTCCTGAGTGACATTATTATTACCACTTTCTACTTTCAACATCGATAGTGCTTAGCTCATAGAGGAAGTCAAGTGTGGTGAGCTGGCTTGGTGGGTATATAAGCTGTGTGATAGGCTGTCTGCACAGATAACCCTTGTTGATGTTATGGGTAAAAGAGGCTGAATATTGGTTTTTGGGTCAAGGGTAGCGGAATTTCTGTAACTGTGCAGTTTGTGAGGCGTTAAGTGCTGCGAAGAAGTGACCTGTCACTTCTCTTCCCCGGTGCAAAATACGATCGAATTGTACGCTGGAGGAGACCAGATCTAATTCATAGCTCTACTAGAGCTATGAATTACCATAATTGCAGTGGCTGAAAAAAGGGGGACATCTCTCCTTGAGGAGAGCACCAGTTAAGGTGTGTAGTGTTTTGATTGCCTTTTAGCCCACTACTAAGCACCAGTTAAGGCGTATGTAGATGAGCGATATTGGCTTGACTAATATTCCTTTTTGCTTCTCAAAGATTCAGTGAATCAGAAGTAAATTGAGGATTTGTTACAACCAATAGAGGGCGCATTGAGCTTCCCAGCTCCTTTCCCATAATGCCTCATAATTGCAGTACGCATTTTGGCCGTATTAAAGTGCAAATATGCCGCAAAATTCGCGCTGCACTTACGCCGTGTGAACATACCCTTACTGGTGAGTGCCTATCATAGTGTTTGTGGCAAGTTTACCTATTTTTTGAGGTAACAGGTAAGATTTATTCTGATTTCATGTCAGATAGTGAGAAAAACATGCATAGGAGTCTTTTTATATAGTGCATCTAAACTTCCGGTTTCAACTGTACCGTGTTATATAATGGGTCACAAAGGCACAAGCTAATGATATGCAATTTGGCTGCCTACAAAGCTCATCTGTTTGGTGATATTACTGTACTGTGTTCACAGATGAGCATTGTGGTGCTCTGATGGGTTTTCCAGTAAGCAATTTGTGTACTTCACGCTGTGAAGAAAAACTTGTGATCTTGAAGTCGCAGCCAGCACCTGTTCACTTCTAGCTCTGGGCTTGAGAAACAAGAGTAGAAATAGTCAGAGATTCTACTGTATAGTGTTACACATTGATGTGTTAAGAAGAGTCTTAAAGTCTGATAATGCGGCATCCACTAGACTGTACAAGTGTTGAATTGTTTGACATATAGAATGACAAGATGCACAAACATACAAATACACACACATATGAATTTACCTGCCCTAATGTAAGAATTCATGTGGAACCTGTTATATTGAACATACTAACTGATCTGCGAGCAGCATGTTATAGAGCAGAAAGAGCTGAGCAGATTGATACATAGTTTTATAGGAAATTATTTAGTATAACTTGTAATCTATTCGTTTAAATTTCTCTTTATTCTATGTTATTATGTTATCATTATTCGGTTTTGCAGACTTGAGCTGCTTCTATCTGTTTCAGTTTCAAATCCAGGGGCGAGTCTCTTCCCTGTAGGCGTGTCTCTCCTTTCAGTAGATGTATCTCCCCTCACTTAAGAGTTGTGACATCATCATTCTGTGTAAAGCAGTGAAAGGGAAAGGATGTCTGGAGATAACAGCTCTGCAGCCCCCTGCATGCTTCTCTTTTCTGTGGAGCTGTCAGCTCCAGGCTGTACAGGCTCCTTGTAACCAGAACACCCTCATTGCTGTAAGCAGTCATACATACAGCCTGAACTGATGACACAAATGTGAGAAGGCATGCTGCCCACCCCACTCCTCCCCCCTCTGTTATCAGGCAGGAGGTAGAGCAGACTGTACAAGGCTGTGTTATATGGGTGATGGGAACAGACTGTATAAGGCTGTTATATGGGGGGAGAACAGTGTATAAGGCTGTGTTATATGAGGGGAGAGTGAATCTAACTGCTAGACACTCACTAATTGCCCAGATCCTTTACATAGAGCTGAGATAGGAGCATAGAGAAGCTGAGGCACTTAATCTCACTTTCAATTTCAACAGCTCAGAGAGGAGTAAGCACAGAGTGCAGGCAGCCAATCACAGCACAGGGGGCGTTTCCCATCCGGGGGGTGTCCGAACAGGCTGAATGAAATGTCATTCAGCCAATCACAGAAAAGGAGGCGGGCCCCGTTCAGCTGCTGCAGAAATAGCTATAGATGCACAGTTTAGCTTATATCTACTATACTAAGTGACTTAGGTAAAGCAAACCAATTGCAAAAGTGCTTATTTTTACTGTCCCCATCATTTGAGAAATTATCTTTGTAGCAAGAAAACCCCTTTAAGGAGTCCAGTAGGCGGTCTTATCAGTGACCGCTACATGTATTAGACCTCTATGGCACATCCTGTGGATATGCTAGAAATGTCCGCAATAGTAATACCCTTTTAAACACTACAATTTTTTAGAATACAAATTAATACATTATTGTGACATACAAGCAATGTTCTTTACAAGCTATGAGTCAAGCTATAAGACAACTTTTGGGTGGCCTCGTAGAGACATCTCAGAGGAGAGTATTGCTAAATCATGGGTTTTTTTTTCATTTCAGTCCTCTGTCGTAGCCATCTGTCAGGTTACCTTAGAAAAATTATCCCACTAAATACCACAGTGGAATCCATAGGAGTCGATAGAGCATATGCAGTCTGAACTGGATATATTCGCTCTTTTTTCCAAAAGATAACATATATTCTTATATATCCGACACAAAAGCACAGTCTAGCACCCCTTTGTGACTGATAGATAAAGCATATATGTTTAGGAATTAAAACAAACTTAGTCCAATTTAGACCCTGTATGTCCTTTTGGATCCTATGGCTCTGTCACGGCCGCACTTAGGTATCCATCAGGATAACTTATTCAAGTTTTCCCGAGCAATAACAACCGGTGCAGCCAAAAATGTGATGTGAATGTGGCTTACGTTCATCATATTGTACCACTCACCTTAGGATCTGCCAAGCTTCAAGGAAAAGGAAGGAAGGAAAAACCCGTGCATTACATTCAGTCACGACTGGAAAAAGGAATAGGCATTGATGCATGCAGATATAGGCCTCATGTACTTGGCCACATTTGCCGCCTGAGTTCTATCATATATCTTTTGTCCAAATTAGGAATGTATTCCAATATTTGCTAATGTCTCAGATGCCACAGTGGCAATTAAGAAAACTAAGAAGAGTTTTTGACTGTCTTAAGGCTGTAGATCCAATGCAAAATTACGCTGGGAAGGTTAATCTTGGAGCCACAGCCTTAGAATAGGTCACTATGTCACTACTACATATAAACCAGTCCATGACACACCAGTTGCAAGAAGATAGGATTGTTATTTATAAAAAAAAAAAAAATTCCCCAAACCATGGAGAGGAAATGAAATATATTTTTGCCAAGTGATTTTCAATAATTAACTATCCGGTATTGCAATATGGATTCCCGGTCTTCGCAAAGAACCACCTGTATAGTTATTAGAGTGCAATACCTTCTACCTATGCCTCTTCTTTACTTACATGTGTATTCTTAATTCGATCCTTTACACCTATGTTGGAGGTTCCAGACCTGTTTTACAACGGACACCAATGGTGCCTGATTAAACTCATTGACTACAATTTGGTCCATTGGGTCTCTGCTGAGGTGTCCATCATTTTAATGGAAAAAAGATAGCGCAGCATGCTGCTCTACCTTTTCCATCTTTCACGACGGAATCTGCAACAGAAGTTCTGGATGTTACCTCCTATCCAGATGAGAACCAGGCCTAAGGGATACAGGCTGTTTCAGTATCCTGATTTATATAGGTTGGATATGTCATCATCAACAAGAGAATGTGCACAAATTTGCCCCAGATATTGAAGATAGAAGAGGCTTAGTGCTGAAGTAACAGCCCCCCAATACTCAGATCCGAACATGCAGGCGAAGAGTATTTTGAACGGACTTATGGGGTATTATTTATTATATTTTTTTGCCCCTTAGGGGTATTTATATAACACAAATAACACATAACATTTTCTTTAGGTTCAAGGCCTTTCCTCTTGTTTTATCTTAGTAAAATGTCTCAGTGAATGTGATGAGATTTCTTTTGCACAGTGCAGCATCTTGTAATAAAGTCCCTAATCCCCCGCTAATCCCTCATTTAGTATGAAACCGGTACACTGAGTTTTTCTTACAGTTTTTAATGAGAAGGAATAAGTTTAACACTCCCAGTGTGAGGAGACAGGACCAGTCGTTTAGGAAACGTTATTGACATATTGCACAGTGATGCCATGTTCATGTTGTGATTTTGAAGCTGTGTTTCAAGGCACAAATTCGTATTTCCCAACATTTTGGATGGTCAAAGAGGGACACTCGTGGCTCACTGAGAAGAATAGATATATTTTCATGTATACCTATACACATTTATGGTTTTTCTCTACAAATTAGCACAAATCAATTGAATACATATATTTTTATGGTCCAAATTCCAACACATTATTAAATAGTCTAAAAATTGTAGCCTCATATGGAGATTAGAAACCAGGGAGATGGCTTTTGAGACAATATGATAAACTTATTATTGCAAGTTTATTTATCAAGTCAAAAGAGGGACATTTAAGGAGAAAAGAGGGACAGGGGGATTTGGGTCAAAAATAGGGACAGTTCCTCCAAAAGAGGAGCACTTGGGATGCATAACAAATTTACTGCATCTGATGGGCAACTAAAAGTCATCATGTAGCTCTAGTGTTAGAAATAGTGCAAACAACTGACCTTCTGTAGATTGATCGACATTTTTTTCTTTGGAACATCTTCTTTTCTTTGTTTTCATTTTTCAGTCAGTGGCAGTTTTTTCAGAACGCTACATGCTAGTTTTCTAGTTTCTGTACCGAAAAAAATGTACGTGTGTTGCATTTTTTCATGCGTTTTTTGTAGTGTTTTTTTCATATTGCAAATCATATGATGGTAAATTTGCACTAGAGAAAAATGCATAATAAAACACATGCACCATTACAAACTTTTTTTTTGCAAAAAGTGTTAAAGAGACCATAAACCATTTAGAAAATCCAGCATGTGGTAATTAAAAAAAGAAATCGCTGGTGACTCATTTTAATGCAGAGATATTTAAAATATTTGCAAGGTACTCAGTGCATAGGTGTAGTTGTCATAGCTGTCTATGTGTAGCTAGCTACTCCTCCACAACATATGGTGAGAAAGTCGGCCATCCACTCTTGTGTTCAGCTGCTAGTCCTTTACCAGCTTGAGTATACTAGGTGTGGAAAAAAAAAAGTTGTCCATTGTGATTAACCCATCATTTCCTGGAACCTAAATGTTACAGAATATGGAAAAATAGATTCATATATGCATAGAAAAGCACAGATTGTATAAAGAGGCAGGAAACAAGGTTGCAACTTGGATAAGGGCAAGTGGGTAGTAGATGCTAGGATTTGATGTATACTGGGTGACATGTATGAAAACTTGTTAGACACATTTGTGAGACACATTTGTGCGCCAAAAAATCTGCTCCTAAATTTGTCTCAGCCTCGCTATTAGATATACTGAAGTGAATTGATGCAGCTAGACCTAGCCGTTCACCGTTACTCCTCTCACCGCTCCCACATACTGTAGGTGAGCTGGAGATGCCGACAGCTGGGCAAAACACAACGCATATCGTGTGACGTTTCGGGGAGAGCTACTCCCCTTCCTCAGGCATGCATGCTACACGTAACACCCTCTTTTATACAAACATAGAAAATGTTAGTTAAAACACCATTAATCCCTTCCATATCTACAAGAATACTCTCAGAATAAAATACTCATTTAAGCCTTTCGGCACCATAGCTTCCAATATGGCGATCCAGAATGCCTCCCTCTGCAATAGCTTGATACCTAGTTGTGGACTATCCCTACAGGTAACTTGTTCTAACACACACCAACGTATCTCTGAGAGCCCATGCCCTTCTTCCACAAAGTGTCTGGCGAGTGATGTGTCGCCAAAACTTTTTTTTATCATGCTCGAACGCATCCCCAGGGGCAGTTTTTTGCTCAGATGTCATTTTTTGGTTCTATATTGACGAATCATCGATCTATGTTCGTTAATCCTAATTTTAATTGGCCTGCTCCTCTGTCCTACATATATCCATCCACAGTGACATTTTATTAAATACACGACCCCGCTGCTATCGCATGTATGGAACCCTCTTATTATTATAAAGTAATCCTTAGTTGGATGCGGTATTTGTTCTCCTTTAATTATAGAAGAGCAGTTCTGACCACAAACATGCAAAGGTACCTGCTCTAGTAGTTCTCAAAACCATTTGGCATCTAACTTTCTTCAGATCTAAAAAAAATAGGGATAAATCAATTGTTGGCCTAATGTTTTACCTTTGCGATAAATCCATTGTGTGTGTGGGGGGGGGGGGGGGGGGGGTCCTTAAACAAATAGCAGTATTTAGCTGCACAACGTAAGATTTTCCATTGTTTTAAAGTCGCCTGTTTAAAAACCCCTGCATGGCTATCATATACCGACATATATGCAGTATAAATCTTTGATCCCTTCTTTTTTCTTTCACCTGCAATAACTCCTGTCGAGACAATACATATATCTCAAGTACCATAGTCCTCAACTCCTCCCTTTCTTAGCTTCTGTTGACAAACTTATCAACGATTTTCTCCATAATTTCCAGATATTTAACGTAGTCAGAACATATATAACGCGCTCTAATAAACTGGGCTTTAGGTAACCCTTTGAAAACTGGGGTGCATGTTGGCTCTTGCGTTGTAATACATTGTTGCAATCGGTATTCTTTGCATACAATGTAGTACTGAGGACCTTCCTTTCCTTTTTAACCCATATGTCCAAATATGATATTGCTTCTTGACTTTTAGTAAGAGCAATTTTAATAAGAGGATGAATGTAGTTCAGATAAGCGATGAAATGCTCCATCTGTGGCCCCGAACCTGACCACAGCAGGAACACGTCGTCCACATATCTGTACCACGAAACAATATATTCCTTAAAGGCCAAGTCAAACACATAGTTTTTCTCAAAAAACATCATAACGAGGAGCCACAGGGGACCCCATCAAGGTTCCCTGTAGCTGCAAGTAAAATTTGCCACCAAATCTAAAGAAATTTTTTGTTAACACTATCTCCAATAGCTGCAAAAAATGCAATTTGTACATTGGACAGGGTTGCATTGTCACAAAGAACTTCTCTCACTGCCGCTACCCCTTTGACATAGGGAATATTTGTAAACAAGGACTTAGGGCGACATGTCCCAATACGCAAGCGCGGTTTTTTTGGTCTATTTTGCACAAAAAATACTCTTGATGCCATATGCTCGATATAAATGAATTGTAATATACCAAAACTAGGTGCATCATACGCCAGGCACGACACTTTGTAATACGCTTAAAAAGGCACTTTAGATATAGTAGCAATGATACGCTATGTGCTTCCATAACACAATGCGCCTATTGCGGCGCAACACATACACTAGTAATGATATCTTATAAGCCTCCGTAACACAGTGCACATCAATAGGCGCATTAGATACACTAGCACTGATACGATATGCGCCGCGATTGTGCAATGCACCTTTTTCAGCTCAATGCGCCTTTTTAAGTTTGCTATGCAAGGTATATCACATGTCAGATTTTTGAAAGGATCGTACTTTCAGGCGCACTTTACACTGATTAAATGCAGCTAAAAACTGCCATGGCGATGCCAATTTTCGGACATGTCATCCTTAATGTCTAGAGTACATATCCATGTGACATTAGAACAGTCCACCGGGGCTATCGCCCTGAGGAACTGTTCTGTGTCCTGTAATGCATGCGGGTCTCTTCTAACTACCGATTGAAAATGACCATCAAGGTAAGCAGCTAAAGGTTCCAACAGGGAATCTATCCCGGAGACAATTGGTCTCCCGGGGATGGGGGGGGGGCTTCGATAGATTTATGTACCTTGGGTACCATATACAAGATGGGTACTCCTGGGTTAACTTTTATTAACATCCGTTTAGTTTTCATAGTAATAATATCTCTCTCAACCACTTCCTGTAAGATCCCCTCTATGATAGCCGATATTTCATTGGTTGAATCATTTTTTAATTCCTTATACTCTAGGTTGTCAGCTAGCTGCGATCTCGCTTCCTGCAAATACTGTTCAGCATCCATAATCACAGATGCTCCCCCTTTGTCTGCTTTTTTTGATTATAATCGAAGCATCATTGTCACGGTTGCCCTGCGCCCCTCGCCCCGGGTGCTGGGGGCATCCATCCCCCAATTTGAGGGGGCCCCCCTTTCCCGCACCTCGGGTCCGGGGTCCGCTCAATTCCTATCCCCGTGCCCCCAAGCCCACTTAAACCCAGCCACGCCCCTTTGTTCCCGCCCGTCTCTTTTCCCCGGCGCCGCCCCTAGGGCCCCGCGCGCGCCGGCGGGTTGGGGAGATTTAAAGGGACGTAAAACCCCAAATTTTTTTAATTGGCCATTACCGGGGAAACTGTCCTATTTAAGTCCGGCCTTTTCCCTGGCGCCTTGTTTGGATTTTTTAGTGCTCAGGCCTATGTAAAAGGGGGCTTTCCCAAAAACCCTTTTGTTTTTTTTAACCGTGTTGTACCGCCCCCCGCTTGCTTGGGTTTTACCGACCAAAAATTTTTGCCCCCCCTTACCCGGGCCCTTCCTGCCTGTCCCCAAATACGTGCCTTTTTTGCCGATTCTGTACCTCCCCTCCCTTTGGGGCCGCCCCCGAAAAGCAAGCCCCGCCAGTGGAAGCGCCCGGGGTTGAAATCCCCCCGGCAGAAAGGGCCTTTTCCCGCTTTGCGGAGGGGGGCTCTGGTGAATACCGGGACCTACTTGATTCCGCTCCCTGGTTGGGTTCCCCCTCGTTTTTGGGGGGTCTTTTTGGTTTCCACTACCCCGACTGTTTTCAATCATCTTTTAGTTGTTAGATAGCTTCTTTCTCTCTTTTTGTTAAATTATCTGATTTTTTTCTTTTTTCTTTTTTTGAAAATTTTTTCCGTGATCTCCTTGGTTTTAAATAGTTGTGGGGCACCCCTTTAAAGCAGGGGGTTTATTTTCCTAATCAAATGGGACTATTGGTCTTTAATTTTTTTTTGACCTATTTATTGCTTTTCTTGTTTTTGAACGTGCCGATTTTTTTAGAAAAAATGTACTTTTTAAAAAAGATATTCTTACAGAATTTACAAAAAATTGACAGTGATATAAAAAAGTCCAATTTCCTGTTTGGGTACAAAATTCAAAACCTTTAGCAGGGGAAATTTAGAAGGGCTTGAATTTTTTTACCCCCAAAAATTTAAACCCGGGTTTGCCCCTGTGCCCTTGGGAAAAAAAGACCCTCAGACTTCTCCTTGTTTTAAATCAATTCTTAGTTTGGGCTTAAAAAAAAATGAATTTTTTAAAACACAAACCCAATTGGGAAATTTGCATTTATCTGTCATTGTTTTCCCCCGTGGGCCCAAAAAAAAATTTTTGGCAACCCCATGAATAAAAGTTTAAAAAATTTGGGGAAAGGGGAAGGTGAGAGTTATAATCGACTTTTTACAGTAAGGGAAGAACACAATTCTAGGTTTTGGGGATTTTTTTTTTTGGGTTTTTTTCGAGTTCTGGGAGGGGGATTAAAAATTTTCCCTTACATCAGTGGCTTTTCCCAAATTTTGTTAAATTTTTTTTTCTTTTTTTTTTTTTTTGATTAAAAAAGGTGAAGAAAGGGGGAACTTTTGAATTTTTATTATTTATTTTTAGATTTTGTAAAACTTTTTTTTCCACTGTGTGTTTTACTAACATTTAGGGCGAGATGTCAGAAAAGTGGCATTTCAACGTCAGTTTTAGGTGCATTAAACCAGTGTAATGTGCTCCCGAAAGTCCGATCTTTCCAAAAATCTGGCGTCAGGTATACCTTGCATAGAAAACTTAATGCACTTAAAAAGCGAATTGCGTCAAAAAGGCGCATTGCGCAACACGCGGCACATAGCATATCATTGGTAGTATATGTAATGCACCTATCGAGGGTCATTGCCCGAAGGAGGCGCATAACATATGTAATGCGCCTCAATAAGCGCACAGCGCACCATATTACAAAGTGTCGTGCATTACAAAGTGTTGTGCCCGGCGTTTAATGCGCCTAGTTTTGGTGTACGACAGTTCATTTACAATAAGAATATGGCGTCAAAAGTGGTTTTGGCTCAAAATAGACCAAAAAACTGGCGTTGGCGTGTTGGGGCATGTCATCCTTAGTCCCCCTGGTGGACTCGAACATTCGACTGCTTGATCGCTTGTACCATGTAATACAGTACTGCAATATATAGCGATTTCACCGATCTCCTATTATACCCTGTTTATGGCAGCATATTATATGACTGCATTTACGATGCCTTCCAGCTGCCATGGTAGCCAACCCCCCCGTCACAGTGCCACAGGAGGAGGGGGCGATCAGGCAGTGGGAGAGGGCGCTGCAGTCCTTTCTGATTGCTTATATGCTGCAGTTAAGTGGCCGCACCCTGAGCCCACCTTATACTCCTTACCATATCTGTACATCATGGTGCACTAAGGGGTTAAATGTCAGGAATTGTTGGGAAAAAACTGAATTGTAATGAATGTGACTAAGGTATATGCACACTTATGACTTCAAATGGAAGGTCACATAAAATTCCTCTATGATCTTTACTGTGGAGCAGTAAATGTAGGCACCTCACTGTTGTAAGTATATATAGTCAGTAAATCATGGGCTAGCAGAATCAAGGATTAGATAGATGAGTCCATTAGCTTATATCCATGGCCACCATTGAGCATCCTTCAGTGTCTGTTTACATATTTTAAAAGTTATTGAATGTGTTTAAAGGGTTTTCCAGGATTAGAAAGACATGGCTACTTTCCTCTAGACAGCACCACACTTGTCCATGAGTTTTATCTGCAGTTAAAGGAGTTGTCCGTCTCAACTTTTTTTTTTTTTAAGTAAGAGTATGGTGCTGAGCCATTAAGAAAATAAAACAGTCATCATCACCTCTCTACTGACGTTTGTTCCAGCGACGCCGCTGCCGGTCTTTTGGGCCCTCTGTTGTCTTCTGGCTCCCGACCGTCGATTTGTGCGTAATGCAGCATCTGATTTGCTGCAGTGGTCATGTGACATTGCCAACACCACCGTTCTGAGCCTTCACACCTGAACAATGACATTGGGCAGTGCCACTTGACTGCTGCATCTAATCGGCTTCAGTGCGTGCAAACCAACTACTGGGAACAAGCAGACAACAGAAGACCTTGGGAGGGGACTGGCAGCGGCATTGCTGGATTGAACGACAGTACTGAGACAAGCACGGTTTTTTTATTTTCTTATAGGCTGAGCAACATACTCTCATCTGCAAAAGTGGAGGTGGACAATCTCTTAAAGGGGTATTCCCACCACATAGATTAGCTTTAAACATGTAGGCAAAGATAAATAAAGACTATAAACAAATGCACTGCTGTTCTGATTTTGCTTAGTTTCAGAATTAGAACAGTTCTTATTTCCTGCTTGTTTACATAGGTTTCTAACCAACCACCTATCTCTGTTCTGGAGCCCTGGTCAGGATGGTGATGTCACTCCCTGCCGTGTCTTATCAACAACACAGGAGCTTATTTATCTTTGGTACTGACAAACCTTAACCCTTTAGAGCTCTATAAGCCTTGTGCTGCTGTTAAAACCCCTCCATCAGCAATTTCCCTCTATCAGGCTCAACTAGTAGTAGCAGAGTTGAATTGTCTATCACTACTGTAGAACCACCCACAGCCTGAACAGGAAGCAGGAGCCTGAAGCTGGCTGCGAAGAGCAGGGTCCATGAAACAGCCCGATAATAAAACCCCTTTAACATTAAATTATAGTGAGTTGGTCTAAGCTGCAATACAACTCCCAAACTGCAGACAGCTGCGGTGCTGTTTTTTTATTTAAAGGGGTTGTCTCACTACAAAGAATAGCTTTCAAAATGTAGGGAACACTAAATGAAGACGTTTTCCAAATATATTGCTTTGTTCATCTTTTTTTGTTAAGGAGCTACAAGTGATTTTATCACCTTCTGAGGGCTTTCTAGTTTCCCAAGTGACCGACCTGTGTACTCCTTCTCCCCTGCTGTTTGTTCTATCTGATAGCAGGGAGTGATGTCATCACACAGGTCATAGCTGGCAGTGAGAGCTTGTGTGTTATCTGATCTTTCAGACAAAAGACAGTAATTACTCTACTGTTTACATTAGCTCAGAAGCTTCTCCTGTCCTGGTAGAAGGTAATTTAGCTCATCTAGACTAATAAAGATAATAAACAGAGAAGTCTGAATACACGGAGCTCATATGCTAATAACAGACAGCTTGACCAGGAAGTGACAGAGCAGCATTATTTCATTCATGCATCCTATGAAACTTTGAGGTGAGACAACCCCTTTAAGCCAGCCATGCTTTTTCTCATCCTGCACAGCCCCTTTACATTTTTGATATATAGTTGTAGAAACGCAGCTGATTGCCTTCCCCCTTTTTATACCTTTAGATAATAATCTTCAATCAGCTAAGTAGGATGTTCTTGAATGGTGCAATGTGTTGCTATAGAACTATTCCTGCACTCTGAATCACACATTATAATGCAAAGAATAGACCTGTGGTGAAGCAGAAGAACTGATAATATACAGGGTTTAATCAAATGTGGTTGGAAAGAGATTTTCAATCTTGTATAGTAATAAATAGCTAAACCCAAATGTCTTCAGCATGAAATGCTATATTGTCCATGATAGATCATTGTATGTTAGACTGTGGAGTAAATGACTTTGTTATACACCACATGGTAATATTGCAATGTATATTTCTTAGCACAGGATTTTTTTTGCATATTTATGTGTAGTATAGAGCAACCTGCATAGTTCATGATGGATTCATCTTAGTGCTAGAACGTGGCACATCTGAGTTCCCAATACATTGTACTTTGATATTGCTGGACTGCTGTTATTATTGCTTTTTGTACCACAAGGGTGAGTGTGATTTTATTGCTAATCTGCATAATCCACTTATTGATAAGGAATTAAGGGGTAGACCCATCTCATTGATTAGCTTTTAACATGTAGGCAAAGGTAAACATCGTTCTCAGATACATTTATGTTCTGATTTTGCTTCATTTTAAAGATACAGCAGGCTATCAACTCTGTGATCTATAAGGTTATAAGATAGAGGAGAGAAGCTGAGCTCTGTAATATATAGGGTTATATGACAGAGGAGAGAATCTGAGCTTTGTGATATATAGGGTTATATGACAGAGGAGAGAAGCTGAGCTCTGTGATATATAGGGTTATATGATAGAGGAGAGAAGCTGAGCTCTGTGATATATGGGTGTTATATGATAGAGGGGGAGAAGCTGAGCTCTGTGATATATAGGTTTATATTAGAGAGGAGAGAAGCTGAGCTCTGTGATATATAGGGTTATATGATAGAGGAGAGAAGCTGAGCTCTGTGATATATAGGGTTATATGATAAAGGAGAGGAGCTGAGCTATGTGATATATAGTATTATACGATTTAGGAGAGAAGCTGAGCTCTATGATATATAGGGTTATATGATAGAGGAGAGAAGCTGAGCTCTATGATATATAGGGTTATATGATAGAGAAGAGAAGCTGAGCTCTGTGATATATAGGGTTATATGATAGAATAGAGAAGCTGAGCTCTGTGATTTATAGGGTTATATGGTAGAGGAGAGGAACTGAGCTCTGTGATATATAGAGTTATATGATAGAGGAGAGAAGCTGAGCTCTGTGATATATAGGGTTATATGACAGAGGAGAGAAGCTGAGCTCTGTGATATATAGGGTTATATGATAGAGGAGAGAAGCTGAGCTCTGTGATATATAGGGTTATATGATAGAGGAGAGAAGCTGAGCTCTGATATATAGGGTTATATGATAGAGGAGAGAAGCTGAGCTCTGTGATATTTAGGATTATATAATAGAGGGAGAGAAGCTGAGCTCTATGATATATAGGGTGATATGACAGAGGAGAGAAGATGAGCTCTGTGATATATAGGGTTATATGATAGAGGAGAGAAGATGAGCTCTGTGATATATAGGGTTATATGATAGAGGAGAGAAGCTGAGCTCTGTGATATATAGGGTTATATAATAGAGGGAGAGAAGTGGAGCTGTGCGATAAATAGTGTTATATGATTTGGGGCAGAATTTACGAGTAAAAGGTAGAGAAATCCTTAAGATTCCTTAAAGAGAACAGTGAAAATCCTGCTTAAAGCACAAATTACAGTGATTGACAGCCTGCTCTTTACACACACTGAAATAGGGAAAGCTGTCAATCACTTTATGTGGATGGGGTCACCAGGACTTTTACCATCACTTACATGGGTTTTCTCACCAAACAATGATGGCATATTGATAGGATATGGCATCAATGTCAGGTGGGGTTCGCAGACGTGGAACCCACACCTCTCTGACATTCATGGCATATTGCTAAAATATAAACTTCAAAAACAAACTGGTAGCAATGCAAGCAAATTAGTCTGGTATGCGTATGGCACCTGCAGATAGGAGTATCCCTTCCTCGTTCAATATATCCACTTCAAAAGAGTTGCAGGAATCCACAGATTATATAGTACAACTCTTATTTATTAAACATGTCTTTAAAACATATCATTTCCTTGTGCAAACAATGTGCTACTTGCGTTTAGAGGATAAATGAACTGGAACCAGTTAAAGTCCAAGACTTTAAAGTGTAAATTCCAATGGTCACCACATTCTGGGAGCCAAATAGTGGGGCGATGCACAGACAGGCCGGGTCCGAAATGAGCGTGCATGTTGAATGACATATAATTGTTAACTTCCCCTTATTTACTGAGTTTTCTTGAGTGAGCCATATGCTCCGCTTTACCAAATCTCTTGTGAAAATAATATGAGGCATCTGTTAAGGAACAAGGGCGACATGTATGATTTTCGCCGCCCATGCACCATTTTTTTGCTCGCATTTGTAGCGTGGAATAAGTCTGAATCTCTGAACCCGTTCTACTGTGGGTCATAGATTTAGCAATTTCTAGCTACAAAGCGACACTTCTGGCTCAGGTAAACCACTTTTAACGTGGTCTACTTGTTTCAGCAGTAATGCGTCTGGATTTGCCGTAATAAAAATATAAATGTGTAGAATCATACAGTTTTAGCGTGAAACTCCTCCAGCACGCCCCCTGATCTCAGGCGCTAGTTTTCGGGCTGAAAAGACACCAGACTTCTGGCGCAGTCCCATATATACATATTGCCCCAAATGTTTATTGATGTATTATCTTCTAAATTATATTGGGCTCCTGAGGGGGTCACTTTGTTCAGGAGGTTACTGCGTGGTTAATTTTCTAGGGCCGGTAACGAGTATTATACCGGTTATTGATGTTCTATGCAAGAAAAACCCTGCTGTTAAATTGGAAACCTCCAAAGTCACCATCGCTTTCACACTGGGTGCAACTTGTTAATGCAGATTTGCCTCTCTATAAGCTCACTTATGAGTCTGGGGGGACACCGGACAGGTTTCTGGATATATGGAGTCCGTGGCTGAGGGCTCGGACATCGGAGGTATGTGTGGGTTTGAGTGTATGTCTGCGGTTGAATAGTTTGTCTTATATGCAAGATTGGAGAGGAGTGGTGCATCCCAATTCCATACCACGCTTTTGGGTACATAAGTAGTTATGTGCGTAAAACTTCCCCATAGGTGTAACATAATTCTAATATGAGTTTATGTACTGTTATGGAGGGGAGATATTGTATGTATTGCAAATTGGTTTATAGGGGTACCACTCCTTGCATGATTGATGATGTTGTCGTTTTACTCTTTCGATGTGTTGTATTCTTTATAAAACTTTTCAAAAATAAAAACTTTAAAAAAATAAATACATTTCTAGGGCCGGTGTAGTCCAATTATGGCTTATGAGGGTGAACTTAGACTGCTGTCCTTACATTTTTGTTTTGGTGTGTTTAGTTTTAGGAGTGTCTACATAAGTATTGTATTATGTTTTTATATTACATTTTATGCAAGCATATTCCTTTTCTAAGTAGTCTTAAATTTATTGTGGGAATTTTTTAGTGCTTCTATATTCAGAACTAGCCCTATTTTTTTCTGAGTTGTTAAGCCAAATTATGCAATCATATTTTTTACAGATTGAATATTTTTTTTTTGCGTCTTGTATTATTTACATACATTTGTCACTCATGGTTCAAATAGAACCATTTAGCATACATGAGTGTATAATCAGACTTGGATGTTTTATATTCCATGGCTTGTTGGACTTTCCACTCCATTCCCATCACTGCTCCCAATATCCTACTCCAATGTCTGGATATAAACCATGGCTTTTGATGTCTTGTCACTTTAATATTTTGAAATTCCATTGCCAGTTGTTCACTGTAAGTAGAATAATTTTCTTTGTGTTTCCTAGTTGATTACATCTTAAAGGATTCAGAGGAGAAACACAGATTGTTTATAAGCAACATCCCTCGTTCTTTCCCTCATCGGGTTATTCGGGCCCCTGTTCCTTGGCACTCTTCTTACAGTGATGCCCATCAGTGGAATGAGGAGCACCTTTTTATAACAAACTCCATGATGTTGTCTCTGCAAGAACTCTGGATTAATCAGTAAGCAATGTCTTTGTATGTTCTGAAGCTTCTTCATTTATTGCTTAGAACGGGCATCCTCATACTGCGGTCCTCCAGCTGTTGGGAAACTACAACTCCCATCATTCCCACTGTTATAGATTATATAAAGGCATGATGGGAGTTGTGATTTCCCAACAGCTGGGGGCCGCAGTTTGAGGATGCCTGGCTTAGAATAAATCTGACCTGCACTGGGTCTTACTGAACCAATTAATTGGCACTAGCAGATATCAGATAACTCCACATATAGGATGGCTCACAGAGTCCCTGTGTTTGCATGCTGTAATGCTGTATGGTGCTTACTGTGCTGTCAGTTGGTACTCTATATGGCAACCTATTAAAGTCATTCACACCAGAATATCTCCATATACAAAGAGCACTCCTCCAGAAGAAAGAACTCTGTCTTTCTAGTGCCACCTGTTGGAGGCTTCTCAAGGAAAAACTCTACCCCCAAGACTTATGTCAAAGGCTTTTAACCCAGCCAATCAGTACACTGTTCTCTACTGATAAGCATTATGGTAATTACACAAATGCAGACTCTCAAGTGGGTCCATTAATGTCCATTAATGTACCTCTAAAATATCAGGGCCTTGAAGGTTTAAGAGATGATGACCTCCTTTGGAGCTGACTTCATAACCAATTATCAAATATTTTATCAAACCCAGAAAGGCCACGTAGTTGGCTGGCCCTCCAATGAGGCCAAGGAACTTCAGTCCGACACCACTGAGAAGGGGCAGCAAACCCAAAACAGCTGTGTACAGATGGGTGACATTTACTTTTAATGAAGATTCTGGTTTGGCTGAAAACCTGTTGTGATGTTTCAGAGCTCTTCTATAGCTTGGACAAGGGCAGTATTGGCAGTAATGCTGTTAGAGGGCTCAATCAAACTTTTTTAAAAATGGGCTTATGAAATGGTGCAAGGTAGTAACTGTAGATAGGCAGGAGGCCCAGATTCTTTGGTTGTATTGGGCCCAGAAATTACTGATGTCTGCCCTAGTTTGGACAATGGCTTACCAGTTAGCTATCACCAATGAGTGGCACTAAAGAGACAACTTCATGTCAAAAGAAAGCTAATTGCATATGCCTTACATCACATGTATAAAACTCAAGGCCCACAGGCTGACTCCAGTCCTCCATGCCATTCTCTGTGGCTTGTGAGAACTTAGTAAGCAGGGAAGGACAAGGTCTGGATGCAGAAGAACCGTCTCTCATTTTTCCTGGAGGATGGAGCCAGCACTTGGCAAAGTGACGGAGCCAGCAAAGGATTCAGAGCTTTGGCACAGACCTCCACAACGCTCTTTTCAACAACTCACAGGGTGGCAGAGCTTTGACAGCCCTACCCTGTTACCCTAGCTACCTGCCAAGGCCCTCTGATGAGCTTTTGACACCTTTGATTTACATGGTCATTCATTCATCTGAGTGGACAATATCGAATGTAAATGATATTTGCATTATATAGATATCTGCAACTTCCCCAAAGGAGTAAAACTAATTTATAGTTGTTCATTTCCTTGTGGTGGAACAGGGGTAGAGTGAGGCTGTAAGGTGAAAACCCCTTTAGTGACTTTTGGCAGCTGTATGACAATATCTAGTGCATGTGTCAAATTCATTCATTGTATAAATGAGCCCTTGTTTTTTTATGGTTATGTGAGGTGTATATTATTGCAGTTAAACGGTTTGTTTCGCTACAAAGATTCGCTTTCAACATGTAGGGAACACTAAATGAAGACGTTTTCCAAATATATTGCTTTGTTAATTTTTTTTTTTTTAAGTGATTTTATCACCTTCTGAGGGCTTTCTAGTTTCCCAAGTGACCGACCTGTGTACTTTTTTTCCCCTGCTGTTTGTTCTATCTGATAGCAGGGAGTGATGTCATCACACAGATCGCGGCAGCACAGAACTCTGGACAGTGAGAGCTTGTTTGTTATCTGATCTTGCAGACAAAAGACCGTAATTATTACCGTTTACTTTAACTCAGAAGCTTCCCTTGTCGTGACAGCATGAGATTTATCTAATTAGCAGAGGTCCAAATACACAGAGCTCATATGCTAATTACAGACAGCTTGACCAGGAAGTGACAGAGAAAAGCAGCATTATTTTAATTCATGCATCCTATGAAACTTTGAGATGAGACAACACCTTTAAAGAGAACCTGTCACATAGATTATGCCCCCCTTGCTGAGGGCAGCACAAGCTAGTGTCAGACGTGCTGTTTCCAGCGCTGTGTCCCTTATTCTGTAAGATGCTGTGGTTTTCGTGTATTTAATGCTGAAAACTGCAGATTTCAGCCAAAAGAGTCATTCGAAAAGGCAGTTTTTTTCAAACCTCACAACTGATAAACCTATTAGGTTGGGTTCACACGGCTTATTTGCGAGGCGTAAGTAAGCGGACGAGGGCGGGGCAAGAGCGGAGGCGGGAGCGGGGGGCCGGCACCTCCTCGGCCCATAGACATTCATTACCAGCGGCGCGTATACGCCGCTGGTAATTCACATGTCAATTATCTCCCCGCCCGGCGGATTCACTGAGCAGAGAGAGGAGACGGAATCCATAGTTCTCTATGAGAACTGTGGATTACCGTAATGACTGGAACGTATTCCGGCCTAATTTGCGCACTCCGGCGCGTAATTACGGACTGACATACGTCCCATTTTAAGCCGTGTGAACATAGCCTTACTTTGAATAGGTAGAAACATGTGAATAACTGTCAGTGGGTTGGGCTACCCTTTGGTGGGAGGGGCTAACACCTGATCATGAATAAGATTTGAGCATTAAACTCTCTAAAACTCCAGCATCTTATAGAATAAGGGAAACAGTGCTGGAAACAAGGTCTACAATAGGTGTCGTCCTCAGAAAGGGGAGGCATAATCTTTTGACGGTTTCCCCTTTAAGGAAGTAGCCATGAGGCTTTCTCGTGGCAAAAGAAAAAAAAAAAAGTTAGTTAGGTCTTTCAGAGACTTACTTGTTTTTGACCTAAACCTTGATATCAAAACCATTATTGGGGATTTGAAGCTTTCCCTTTTGCGTCTCTTTGTAACTTTCCGGTTTAGAAATTTTTGATTTTTTGTGCTACAAAAAAATGTTGCTGGCCTTACCCTGCTTCCGCTGTTTTTGAAGAACGGTTAAAAAAGCATTGCCTCAAACCCCCGAAACCACATTGCTAATAAGTAATTTTCAATTGCTCAAGTTCCTGCATTGTAGGATACACTATACAGCTAATGACACATTGCCTGCTTACATACAACAGGCTAAAATTTTACGGCCACCCCATTAGGCAATCTTTTCTTCTCCCAACATTGAAGAAACCACTCTAGGTTTATTTTGTTGAAAAAACCCTTTTAATTACAGATAAGGTTTTACTGTGGCACTAAAGGATATAATCCAGTGAAAGGGACTGGAAAGCATCACGTGAAAAAAAAGGAAAAAAAGGGAATAAATTCAATGTACATTGACGAAAAAATGATGTTGCTTTGGGATCTTTTTTATACATGTGTTATATGAATGTAGCTGGCTGTACACATCAGATTATCAACTGTTGTCCAAACATTTGCTACCTCTGTTTTCCCCTCCACCTTCCATACGCTGGCATGCGACGCTTGCCCAAAGTGGGAGGTTCTGACACGGGGGAATGATTTGACAGGGCCATCTCCCGTGAGAACAAAAGTACTGTATATGTGACTTAAAGTAAACATATGGTATATACTAATCAATTTGTAGAGTGAGAGGACAGATCCTGTGAAATAAGTTTAATAAAAAAACCCCCTTTAAACCCCAGGCCTAAAAAATGCTTAATTACCGGCAAACTTTTTTTTTTTTTAAATACCGTTGTATGAGGGCCCCTTTAAGTGGGAGAAGTTGTACTTTTTGGGGGCATAGTTTGAGTTTACTTATAAATTACTGCAGATTTTTTTTTTCAGTTGTTATTAGATTTTTTTTAGAATTTTTTTACACCATTCACATTTCACACTAAATAACCTGTTAGATTAATACAAAAGTTATTACGGGATTGGGTACCTAAATAATTTTTTTTTTTTTGTGTAATGTATGCACAATTATTTTTTATTAAATATTTATTTTTATTTTATTCTTTATTTTTCTACACTTTTTCATCCCAGCAGAAAGTGTTGAGGACCCTAAATACAATGATAAGCACTCTGGGTCCGGTAGAAAAAGCATTGGGGACCCTGAATAAAAAGCAATTTTTTTCAGGGTCCCCACCGATTTTTCTGCCGGGACCCGAAGTGTTTAGCATTTTCAGCTGGGTCACCAACGCTTTTTCTGCCGGGACCCGGGGTGCTTAGCATTTTGTTCAGGGTACCCAACGCTTTTTCTTCCGGCAACCGGGGTGCTTAGTTTTTTATTCAGGGTCCTCAATGCTTTTTCTGCTGGGACCCTGGGTGCTTAGTATTTTGTTTAGGGTACCCAACACTTTTTCTTCCGGGAACCAGGGGGGTTAGCTTTTTATTCAGGGACCCCAATGCTTTTTCTGCCGGGACCTGGCTCTCACAGACCTTTTAGTTTTTCTTTAAGAAGCCCTTCCACCCTGCACCCATTACCTGTATTAATTACACCTGTTTGAACTTGTTACATATTTAAAAGACACTTGTCCACAATAAATCAAAAACACCCAACCTCTCCCCCATGGGCCAAACCAAAGAGCTGGGCTTAGGACACCCGGGACAAAATTGTAGAACTACACAGGCTCGGATGGGTACAGGAAAAATAGGAAAGCAGTTGGGGAAAAAGGGCCCCACAACTTTGGCGAAATTTTAAAGAAAAGGGAAAAAAAGCACAAATAACTGTCAATTTCCTCATCTGGGGTCCATCCCAAGATTTTCGCTTCATGGGGTAAGGATGATTTTAAAAAGGGGTCGGGAAATTGAGCCCAAATTTCAGGGAGGACCGGGTAAATTAAACTGAATAGACTGGGCCCCACAGTTCAAAGATTACCGTATAACCCCTTCGCCGTCATTTTTAAAATCCTGCAGGGCCACGCAAGGCCCCCCCGATCACCCCGCACATGTTCGGGCCCATTTTTTGGGGTTTGCTAATGAAAAATCGGGAAATTAAACCCCAGGGAGACATAAAAAGGGGTTTTTTGGGGCCCCAAAAAATTTTCCAAAAAAAATAGAACTTTTTGGTATCAACTCCACTAAAAGGGAAGGGAAAAAGGGGTTAGTAAAACCCCCAAAACCCCATATCCACCCCAGGAACAGGGGGTGAAAACCCCATACTTTGTCAGGCTTTTAGAAAAGGGGGGAAAGGAAAAAACTGCCCGTATTGAAGGGGGGAGGAGGGGGCCTTGTATCGTGATTTTTAAACCAAACAAACCCCTTTCCCTCAGAAGAGCTTTGAAGATGGGCCGAGCAAAAAAGGAGTGGCCCATAAGAAGCATTTCAAGGTCTTGGAGTGGCTAGCAGTTTCCAGAACTGAACCCAAATAAAAAATCTTTGGGGGGAGCTAAAATTAAATTACCCCACCAACGCCCTAAACCCATAAAAATCTGGGAGATGGGGGGTTTGGGGGAAGTGGGGCCCAAAAAACCCCGGGAAACCCGGGTTTGCAAATTTTTAAAGAATTCAAAAAAAGGGTTGACCTCTTTTTTTTTGAAAACAAAAGGTTTCTGTCCCAAAATATTTAGTTTTTTTTTTCTTTTGTATAAAATTTTACTTTTTTTATGAAAAAAAAATTTAAAAATTTTTTTTTTAAAAAATCATAAAATGGGATTTTCGGGATTTTTTTTTCGATTCTTCTCTCTTATTTTGGAAGTGAAAATACGAAAAAAATTTTCCCCCCTTTCTTTGTGGGTGGGAAAACTTGAAAAAATAAATTAGGGAATCAAATATTTTTTTTCCCCTTTGTGTTTTTTGGCGTATAAAAAACCCAAAGGGGAAACCCTTTTTATTCCCCTTAACTTTTTTTTACAAAAACAGGGTTAATTTTATGTATGGGGTTTTTTCCGTTTAAATCTCCATTTTCTGGTGATTGCAGATGGATACCATGTTGTGCTTCACTTTTTAAATGTGAGAAGGAGAGGGGAAATTTTTTTAGTCCCCCGGGATAAGAACAACTCCCCCCATCAAAATTAAAGAGTTTTTTGCTTGTGCTTCCTCTCTGATGTCCCTGCAGCTGCGTGAAATGGTCATTGAATCGCTTCAGGACTTGCTGGCTTTTTTTACTTTACACAAGGTAATAAGGTGGAAAAATAATGCTGTATAATGTTCCTGTATGTTTTAAGCACTGTGGACAAGCAAATGGGAATAGTGCTCATTAAAGGGACACTACTATCAAGGGTTTTTTTTTTTCTCATTTGGGGCCCAAACAAAAATTGACTATTACCTACTCAAAAAATTAGGGACATTTTGGGTTTTGGGGGGGAAAATTTCAAAGAAAAAAAATTTTTTTGAATTTTTTTTTTTAAAGGGAAAAAATGAGACATCTCTTAAAATTTATTATGCACAATTTCCAACTGTTTTTAGTACTTTTTGCACAATTTGACTCTAAAAAAGGAGCCCTTTAAAGGCAAAATTCACAAAATTTTTTTGGAAAACCCCGAATCAACCCTTTTAAAACACCCCAAAAAATTTTTGGGGATCAAATTTTAAATTGGGATTTAAAACAGCCATCCCCATTGCGTTTAAATTTTGACATCAAAAAGACAAAGACAACACCTTTTAAAAAGGGGCCAGTATTCGCCATTTTTCAAAAACTTCAAGCAGGATTCTGTCAGACAGAAGTGGCCACTGAGCTCAGGGTTATCAGCAGGTTGCAACAGAAAGGCAAAGAAGTGGATGTCCTTTAGTTACATCACCCATTGATGACCATCTCATTGGGAACAATGCCCTGCAGAACTGGATGATGAATGCCCCCCCCAAACTCCAGGCACATTGGGGAGGTTAGACAAATGTCCGTAAGGGCCCTTTGTAAAAAATTTACATCAGCGTGGGCTGCCCGCTTTGTGACCTGAACCCTAACCCCCGGGGCCCGGGAACTTTAAACTTACAGGGGCCGGGAGAATTTTACGGGTGGACGAGGAAACCTGGTCTTCAGTGCGCTCAGTGAAAGAAAGTGATTTTACTTTTGGGGAAAATTATGGGTGCCCCTTTTTTTTGGGGGATTCACCCGGGCCCATGCATCAGCCAGTCAGGGACCCAAACTAACACTTATGGGTTAAAGGGTTACGAAAGGTCCCAAAATGACACTTGGTTTTCCTAACACCTCCCTTAAACGTGCCTTTAATTTTGTGGCTTTCTTTAACTGTTTGCGGGTATAGTTTGGCCCTTTAAGCAGTCATCAGTATGTGATGTAGCCCAAAAAGGGCATCCACTTCTTTTCCCCTTTTTGTACTTTTTTCGCCCCCTCCGTATGTCTGTTGCTACCCGCCTTTTTGACACTCAAGGGGCCCGTGGCCCCTTCCCCTCGGGGGAGCATCCGGGGTTGAAACCTTGGGAAGGGGGAGGGATTTTTGGGTCAATTGGGAAAATTTTTTTTGGGCTTATGTCAAAATTTTAAAAGCAGGACAAGGGGGACGTTTAAATCCCAAACATTTGGTTCCCCTATGATGACCTTTATGATGCTCTAAACTCATTGGCCACTTCCCTTGAGAGCATCTTTCTTGAACCCCGCAATGCCCAGGCAATGTTAATCAATTGTAAGGGGTTTTCTTGGTCTCATGTTTTCAAATGTGGGCCCGCAAATAATAGGATGCTTAAATCCCAATTTTAAAATTTATCCCCTAAATTAATAAAGGGTTTTTCAGGGGAAAAACACCTGGGGTTTTTTTTTGCCCTTTAAATCCTTTTTTTAAATTTAGCAAAAGGGGCAAAAAATATGAAACACTGAACAATTGGATATGTGCTTCCCAAAGATAAAAGATGGTCTTATTTTTGTTAAATTTTTAAAAAATTCAAGAAATTTTTTTGTTCATTTTAATTAAATTTTAACCAAAACCAAATATCCCTAAAATTTTTGTTAGTAGGGTGTATGTTTTTTTTTTTGTAGGAAAAACTTTAGTTTTGGGTTTTTTAAAATTTTTAAAATTTTTTTTTTAAAATTCCCCTAAAATTTTCTTACCCCCCTGGTTTGGGCTCTCCCGAAATTCCCCTTGGGGGCCTTTGATAGAGGCATGAGAATTTTCTTTACGGGTTTCTTTCCCGGTCACTACGACCCAAAATGTAAAGTGTTAAACAGCAGGAAACCCCAAGGGGTTTTCCCCACGGCAAGGGTTTTTTTTCCGGGTTTTCGGTTTTTCAGACCGCCTGAAAAACCGGGCCAAAATTTTTCACAAATTTTGCCTATGGAAAACCCGTGCACTTTCCCCCCTGCACGGGTTTTTTTCCCTCCGGAGTTTTCCGCCCGGTCCCGGCCCAAAACATTGACAAGCACATTCTTTCCCTCCGGTTTTCGGAGGATATTTTAGATTCTCAATGGAAGGGGGGAGGGCTCTTTCCCTCACGCGGAAAAAAGCCCCCCCCCCCCCCCCCGCGGCCCTGGGGGATGGCCGCAAAACCGGGGGTATTTGTCCTTTTGCCGTGGGGGTGCACCCAAAAGTGTTTTAAAAGTGGAAAACCCCCCATTCAGAAAAAATGAACCTATTTCCCTTTTAGGGCTTTTTTGTCATTGCCCTTTATGGTCCTTTTATCTTTTTCTCTCAACAAAAAGCAAAACATTTTTCATTTTTACTATCTGTAATGGATACATAGAAATGAGCAACACCACAGTAAAGGAGGGTTTGTTTGCCCCCCTTTTTCTTTTTCAGCTAGGTAATGGCAAGATTTTTAAATGTAATTTTAGGACTTTTATAGGACCCCCCATTAGGGCTGCTAAAATTTTAAAAAAAAAAATTTCCAAGTAATTCTTTAAAAAAAAAAGGGTTTTTCCCAAAAAAAAGATTTTTAAAAAAAATTTCTACCCTTTTTGACAGAAAGTGTCCCTTTAAAAAAGCAAGCTTCTGTATGAATGTTGCCATGTAATGTTTGTATTATTGCCAGATTAAAGGTCAGAATCCTTCTTCAGTTTTTAATGATCACCTATTGTACTTGATGCATTTTGAAGATTATCCTAGCTCACTTCCCCGCAGCCGTACGGGTTTATTATAGAAAAAATTAAACACCCATTTTTAAAAACGTCCTTGGGGGTTTTTTTAAAAAAAAGGGGGTGTTTCCCACCTTCCCGTTTGGTTTTCGGGGGGGGATTTTTTTTTTTTGGAAAGGGAGTTTTGGGGGGGGGTTTGGCCCCAATTAAATTACTTTCCTGTTAAAAAAAAAAAAAAAAAAAAAATGGAAGAAAAATAACTTTCATTAAAAAATGCAGGTTTTTTGGTTATTTTTTGCAATCGGGATTTATTTTGGTTGCCCCCCTTGTTTTTCTTTTTATTTCCCTTATGTTGGGCCCGGAAAAGTAAAAAAAAAAAATTTAAGGTTTTTAAACCAATTTTTTGTGCCCTTTTTCAATCGATAAAAAAGTAAAAGGGGAGGCTAAGTTAAAATTAAACTTTGGGGGCTTTTTTTTAAAACCTGGGTTTTTTTTAAATTAAACCCCTCTTGGGCCCCCGGGGGTAAAGTTTTTTAAGGGTTTTTGGGATTTTTTTTTTCCCTTTTTTTCCTTTAAAAGGGGAAAGGTTTTAGGAAAAATTGGGGGAATTTTTTTGTTTTTTTAAAAAGGGGTAAAAAAAAAAATGCTTGAGGGAAAGGGAAAAAGTGATTTCCCAAAGTTTCCGGGGCCGGCTGGAGCAGGGTGGGCGCTCCTCTCCCAAATTTTCTTCAAATGAAATATTTTGGAATTTTTTTACATGATAATTTATGTTTCCTACCAAGATAAGTGCGACCCTTTTTTTCTATTGTCTATTGCCATTTGCTATAAGGGGTTTTTTTGTTTGATATGTTTAAAAAAGTGCACCATTGATAAATTAAAGTAAAGAAGTTCAATTTTTCAACATTGTTGCATAGCCTTTTGTATTATATAAGGACGTTAGAAAGGGGAGAATAAAGGAACTCCACCTATAAGGCTATTAATACAAGTCTAGCACATTGAATTGAATAACAGGCCTTTCGGTGTTATAGTAAAAACTAGGAAAGGAACATTTTAAAAAGTCATTATATGAATAATTCCTAAAGGCATTTTAAGGCTCCGTCCACACAACGAGTATTTCAAGTCGGAATTCGATTTGAATTACTCGTCTAAAACCGAAAGTAAGGGTTTGTTCACACAGTGTGTTGGATCCGATTTTGGATCTATTTTGGATCCGAAAAACGCATCCAAAAACGCTGCATCAGTCGGATCCAAAAAGCATCCAACATGCAGGTGCGTGTTTGGCTGCATTTTGGCTGCAACAGAATTGCACTCTGTACTTTCAAATATGGTATCTACTGCGTCTTTTGGATCAAGAATTGACATGTCAATTCTCTGAATGAATCCAAAAGACGCATCAGAAGACGCATTTTAACAAAGGATCCGCGATCACTCGTCTGAACACTAATGTGTGTTTTACATTGAAAGCAATGGAAATCACACTGCACATTGTTAGATGTGTGTTTGGGTCCTTTTAGGGTTCGAAACATGGATCCAAACACGCATCTAAAAACAGATCCAGAATTGGATCCAACACGCCATGTGAACTTACCCTTAAAGGGGTTTTGCCACAATCTCATGTCATGCCTCCTTCATCCAGCTCTTCAGCTCTGTGTGCTCAGTAGGGGACGTGTGTGATTTGTTTGAATTGCCTATCATGTGACCAGCAGGCTGACATCCCCAGGGCCTTTCCTCTCTTTAGTCAAAGAAAGGTCTGTTTTGTGTAGAACTGAAGGGTTAGCTACATTGTAGCTCAGAGGTAAAACTTTTGCCTCCAGACCACAAGGGTCCTTGGTTCTATCCCTGCAGGAACCAAACCTGTGGATTTTTTTTCCTTTATCAATGCACAGCCCTGATTGAGGTTTTTTTTTTTAATTTATTTGCATTTGTTTGACTAATTACTAAGGAGTACAGAGGATGGGGTTAGAGTGACAGCACCTGGGGTTTGAACATCAGAGCTCCTGAGAGGAGAATGTGATGTCTGAGCATGTGGGGGACCAGGGCTGAGAGCTCCTCAGTCCTGGTCATATCCCCTGGAGACGAGCTGTAAACAATGGATCACTAAAGGAGCAGCTAAAACAAAAACGGTGCAGAATTTTTAATAATGATGAATGGTGAAAATGTTTATTATTTAATTTACAAACTTTTCACATAAATTTTACTTCGAGGCAAAACCCCTTAAACCATTCCCATTGACATCAGTAGAAAATATGCGTTGTAGTTTGTGAAAAAACCTTAGAACATGTTAATTCTTTAGTCGTATTCTGTGTGGAAATTTACTATTGATGTCAATGGAGATGACTAAAACACTTGTGTAAAATACACCCAATACATTAGTATGTGGTTTTTGATGCAGATCTGAAATGCAGAAATGAATGGGACTCAGGGCCGGACTGGGAATAAAAATCAGTCCTGGCACAGCGCCCCCACCAGCCCACACACAATATCCGCTTAAAAAATGTCCCTTGTTCTCGCACCTCGCCACTTTCTAAAATAAACTACACAATAAAGCTGCTTTCACACGGAGTGTTTTTGGTGCATTTTTGATGGTTTTTTGGTGCGTTTTTGTGCGGAAAGGCACAGCAGTTAATGCTATACATTTCTGCACAAAAAAAACCGCATCAAAAAATGCACCAAAACCGCTCTGTGAGAGCCCCCTACACACAAGCAAGAAAGAAAAAGTGGTGCAGAGAAACCCCTCATCACCGAGTCAGGTGTGCGCTTTCTTTACAATCCGGGACAAGCCCACACTGACACTACATAAGCACCAACATACCTACAACCAATCACATCCCCAGAGTCAGGTCACATCACATGAATACAAGAAATGATTCAACATAGAAGTAAAATGACCCCTAAACAGCAGGGACTCACAGGAGACGTCATCTCTGATGGGAGTTGTTCTCTTCTCCTTTTCTCCTTCTGGCCCAAACCTCCATGACGTCATCCCTGTAGAATTTACCACAAATACATCTTAGACTCTTTTCCAGCACTTTCCTATCAAATCCCACCTCTGTACAAACTCCCCATCCTTAGAGCCAAATAGTAATAGTGCCCCTTCGGGTTGCCCTACACAGTAATTGTACCCCAAAGGGGCTATGATAGGACCCTATTAGGTAAGTAGACAGGGCCTTCCTCCATTAATTTGGTAGGTAGACAGGGCCGACCCCTGTAATTAGCCAGGCAGGGCAAGTTACTAGCCAGGCAGGGACAGGGACAGTTCTAGCCAGGCAGGGACAGGGACAGTTATCAGCCAGGCAGGGCCAGTTATTAGCCAGGCAGGGACAGGGACAGTTATCAGCCAGGCAGGGCCAGTTATTAGCCAGGCAGGGACAGGGCCAGTTATTAGCCAGGGGGCCAGGGCCAGTTATTAGCCAGGGGACCAGTTATTAGCCAGGGGGCCAGGGCCAGTTATTAGCCAGGGGACCAGTTATTAGCCAGGGGACCAGTTATTAGCCAGGGGGCCAGGGCCAGTTATTAGCCAGTTACCAGCCAGGCAGGGACAGGGCCAGTTAATCGCCAGGCAGGGACAGGGCCAGTTATTAGCCAGGGGCCAGTTTACTAGCCAGACAGGCCCAGTATTTAGCCAGGGGACCAGTTATTAGCCAGGGGGCCAGGGCCAGTTATTAGCCAGGCAGGGCCAGGGCCAGTTATTAGCCAGGGACCAGTTATTAGCCAGGGGGCCAGGGCCAGTTATTAGCCAGGGGACCAGTTATTAGCCAGGCAGGGCCAGGGCCAGTTTTTAGCCAGGGGGCCAGGCCAGTTATTAGCCAGGGGGCCAAGGCCAGTTATTAGCCAGGGGGCCAGGGCCAGTTATTAGCCAGGGAGGGCCAGGGCCAGTTATTAGCCAGACAAGGCCAGTTATTAGCCAGGGGACCAGTTATTAGCCAGACAGGGACAGGGCCAGTTATCAGCCAGGCAGGGCCAGTTATTAGCCAGGCAGGGTCAGTTATTAGCCAGGCAGAGACAGGGCCAGTTATTAGCCAGGTAGGGCCAGTTATTAGCCAGGCACAGGCAGGGCCAGTTATTAGCCAGGCAGGGCCAGGGCCAGTTATTAGCCAGGCAGAGACAGGGCCAGTTTTTAGCCAGGCAGGGCCAGGGCCAGTTATTAGCCAGGGGACCAGTTATTAGCCAGGGGGCCAGGTCCAATTATTAGCCAGGGGACCATTTACTAGCCAGGCAGGGACAGGGCCAGTTACTAGCCAGGCAGGGACAGCGCCAGTAATTAGCCAGTGGGCCAGTTACTTGCCAGACAGGGCCAGTTATTAGCCAGGCAGGGCCAGTTATTAGCCAGGGGACCAGTTATTAGCCAGGGGTCCAGGACCAGTTATTAGCCAGGGGGCCAGGGCCAGTTATTAGCCAGGGGGCCAGGGCCAGTTATTAGCCAGGGGCCAGTTATTAGCGAGGGGACCAGTTATTAGCCAGGCAGGGCCAGTTATTAGCCAGGGGGCCAGGGCCAGTTATTAGTTTATAAAATAAATAAAAATAACACTCACGTGCAGGAGCCGGCTTCCTGGCTCTGGCAGAGGTGCGTTCAGTTTGGGCTGCGTTTTTGTCTTCCTCTGACTCTACACTGTAGAGTTAAGGCTTGAAGTTATTTGACCTTATCTACTAAGTTACTATCACAAGACATTATGGCGTCCTCAATTGGATGTAACAAATCCTCAATTTGCTTTTGACTCACTGAATCTTTAGAGCAAAAAGGGATATTAGACAAGCCAGTATCACAAATCTGCAGACAGCTATTTCACAGTTTCGCCCCTCATCAGTGCAGAGCAGAGCGATACTGGCTGGCTGGGAGAGAGGCAATGAGTGGCTCAGAAAGGGGAATATCTCTCCTTGGGGAGAGCACAATATAGGCGTGTGGAGTTTCTGAATTGCCTTTTTGCCCTCCACTAAGCATCTGCATATCACAAGGCATTATGGGAAAGGAGCTGAGAAACTCAAGCGCCCTCTATTGGATGTAACAAATTCTCAATTTGCTTCCGACTCACTGAATCTTTAAAGAGCAAAAAGGGATATTAACCAAGCCACTGTCATCACAAATATGCTGACAGCTGTTTCGTGGTTTTGCCCCTCATCAGTGCAGAGTAGAGTGATACTGGCTGGCTGGGTGGGAGTCAATGAGTGGCTTAGAAAAGGGAATCTCTCCTTTGGGAGAGCACCATATAGGCGTGTGGAGCTTTGAATTGCCTTTTTGCTATCCACTAAGTATCTGCATATCACAAGACATTATGGGAAAGGAGCGAGAAGCTCAAGCGCCCTCTATTAGATGTAACAAATCCTCAGTTTGCTAATCTACTATGTGAGGATAAGTTCACATGGTATCTTTTGATGATTTTTTGGGGGGCAGATTGGGCGCATTATCCACCCCCCCAAAAAAAGTGAAAAACTGCAATAAACAGTAAAATGTCTACCATTAATTGCTATGTAAAATCAGCGTCGTTCAGATGACACTGATTTTACGTAAGTTTTTTTGGTGCATATTGTGGGCGACGGTAAAGAATTGACATGTCAAATCTTTGAGACATCTTACACAACAGCGATACTGAAATATAGGAGACAGGAAATCTGCCTTGAACATTTGTCAGCGGCGAAAAGAGGGTCATGTGAACCTAGACTTAAGGCTGCAGCCAAACGGAAGGTCACCATGGCAGCAGCTGATTGGCTGCAGCGGTCACATGCCATTTATTGACTTCACTGTTCAGAGTGTTCACTTCAGAGAACAAGAATGAAAAATCCAACAAAATTTGGCTTCCTCCCCTCAAGTCTTGCACTTTAATTGTCATTGTCAAAGAGCAAAGTAAAGAGGTTGACCACCAGCTATAAAATCATATGAGCAGCTCTTGGGCCCCAGAATCTGCTGGTATGATATATAGGAGGTAGACAAACCCTTTAAGATATGTTTACATATTGAATTCTCAACAGGAGAGTGACACCTTAGATTTCTGCCTAGAATTGTTACTTTATTCACCAGTGATTTGTTTGTGGATTAATCCCATTTCAATGGGGCTAATCCATGTCACACCTGCAGGAAGCAAATTCTGAGCATGACCCAGAGGCAGTGCCAATTTAAGGCAGCCAGACCCCAAAACGCACCCAACCGCATCCCCTTCCCACCTGCCCATCCGATACCCAAAATAAAACTCGACAATGGTGTTGGATGAAATGGCCACAGCAGCCGTTTTATTAACAAAAGTACAAAAACAGTAATAAATAACCTTTATTTCTCAAAACATTCCAAAAACACACACCCCCAACAACATTGGCCATAAAGTACGCCAAACATCCCACACCACTGGGGCTGCAGGGCCTTGGAGCCACACACACGGTCTGGCAACCCATCCTCATTTGTAATTACCCTCAGCCGTCACCCCCTGCTCGAGGGCAGCAAGCGGCCACCCCTGGCTGCTGTATCACCCGGATCACAGGGCGCCCCCCCCCTGAAAGAGCACCACCGTCCAGAGCCGTCTTAACAGCATTATGGGCCCCCGGGCAGAACACTATAGTGGGCCCTGTCCAAATACATGATGTCACACTAGGTCATGCCTCTAGCCACTCCTGGGTATGTTTCTTGTATTCCTGGGACAAGCATACCCCATCTGTGGCCCCTATACTTTTGGGGCCCGGGCAACTGCCTAGTGTGCCCAATGGAAAAGATGGCCCTGCCACCGTCGCCAGACCAACCACATGTTCCATCAGGTGATTAGGGAGCCATAGTGAGCTATGACTCCCACCATCACCTACTAGCTCCAAGGACCCCCACCGCCAACCGGCCACCGTGACAAAATTCCCAGCACCGCTGCACCAAATAATCCCCGCCAAAGCCCCAAAGCAAACAAACTCACAAACAACGGAAGTGGGGGTGGGTGTGCAACCTCCGCGGGATGTCTGATTCCACAGTATGTGCGGGAGGCATCAGAAGCCCGCCCAGAGTACCCAGCTCCGCCCCCGAAAGGCGCGGCACGCCGGGTCACGCGGGGGGGGGGGGGGCCGGGCTCCTCGCCCTTCGTGCGTTTGGGCCCCGTCTTGACCCCCGCTCCAAAAAATTGGATTGTCAATTTTTTTCCTTTCCCCCCCTCCAACAATTTGGGGAAATTTTTGGATTTTTACATTTCAGTAAATGGAGTCAAATTACACATTAAAAATTTGTGATTGAGAGCTGTAGGTGAGATACATAATAAATCGTTTTTGCAGTAGTTGTAATCATATGATTATGCAGCGCAACTACTACTAACTAGTAACTACTTTGTTCAGGGGAAAATTTACAATCTTTAAGGGTATGTTCTTTACAGCGTTTTTGGATACTTTTTTTGACCCAAAAAAAACCCCCTTTTCAAAAGCGCTCCCTTTAAAACGCACCCAAAAAACGCTTTCCTTCCGCAGGTGCAGGGTTTGGTGCGTTTTTGCTGCAGCGTCAAAACTATCAAGAATTGAACCCAAAAAAGACGTATCAGAAAAAACATGTTCATCTGAACCCCAAGGGAGTTTTTTACATTAAAAAGAAATTTTTAAATCACAGTGCACATTGTTATATGAGTGTTTGGGTCCATTTAAGGTGTGAAACACGGATCCAAACACGCATCTAAAAAACATATCCATATCCTGAGGGAGCTTTCACACAGAGCGTTGTTTTTGGTGCGTTTTTTGTGTTTTTTTTTATTCGTTTTGTGTGCAGAAATGTACAGCATTAACTCCTTAACGACCCCCCAAACCTTTCCTTTTGACATGGCTGGTGCAGGTCATTAATCTGCAGCGACTTTTTTTTGGCACAGCCCTTTTCCCCAGCACAGCCCTGCAAGAGCGGGGGCGGGGGAAAAACCTCTGCTCTTTGGGTGATCAGTAACCCGGTGCCCAAAACAGAGCTTTGGGGAAACGGGGCACATCACCCCAAGGGTGGACCTAAAATACCCCCGGGGGCTGTTTTTGAAAAACAACCCAGTGTAAGGGCGGGACTGTGAGCGGTCCTGATCCTCCCTGTGCCCAGACTAAAACAGATTACATAAAATGAATATGTTTATACATTACTAAGTGTAAAAAAAAAAAAAAGAAAACACTTTCTCCTTCAGGGAAATTTTAATAAAAAAAAAAAAAAATAATAAAAAAAAAATAAAAAAAAAAAATAGTAAAAAAAAAAAAAAAAATTTAAAAAAGAATAATTTAAAAATTTACACCACAAAAAAAAACCACTAAAATGTTAGGATCCATTAAAACCGTAATAACCTGTAGAATTAATCTAACAATTTTTTTAAGTGGAAAGGGTTGCGGTAAAAAAAAAAAAAATAAAAAAAAAAAACAATTTTTTTTTTTAATTGAACAAAAAATTTCCCAATTTTTATAAGTAAAATTAAACTATTCCCCCATAAAAGTAAAAATTGTCCCCCGGAAAAAAAAGGGAGGCCTCATAAAACTGCGTCATTGAAAAAAAAAATTTTTGTTAAAAATTTTAAAAACGCAAAGGGGCAAAAAAAAAAAAAAAATGTTTGATCTTTAAAAATTTTCAGGCTTTTGGCCCTTTAAGGGGGTTAATGTGTACATTTCTCCCAAAAAGAAAGCACCAAAAGAGCACCAGAAAACCCCACCCGTGTGAAAGCCCCCTAATCAGCTCCTGTAACCTGCATGCAGCATACTTGGCAGCTGCTTTATCACAGATCTCGGGGTCCCGCCTTTTAAAACCCTTTGTTTTCACGGGGTGAAAAATAAAACCCTTTTTGAACAGCCGCCCCGCCTTTTCATTTTGTGTTATTTCTATTTTATCTACTTCTAGATTTAGACACATGGGTGCTAATCTGAATGCTGGGTTTTTTTCCCCTTTTGCGCGTTGCAGCCTCTTTTTCTTTTTTGATTTTTTCTTCCCTTTTTATAAAGAAAAAGGGAAAAACTCACTAAAGCTCTTTTGTCTTTTTGTTGTCTGTAAAAAACATATCGACTGACGATCTAGTTCACAGACTGTGCACTGATCCCTAAAATTATTTGTGGAGAGAAGCACTCACCGAGATGAGCTCAGATGACAGCAAAATAACACCTTTCTGTTAGGGCCCTAACAGGGGTCTGATTGCCCAGTTAAAGAAAAGAAAACCCCGCTAAAGGGTTTGGAAATTTTTTTCCCAGAGATGCAGTTTAATCCCAAGATGCTTCCCAAATTTGGGAAATGTCTAATGTTTTTCCCATTTAAACCCCCTTTACGCCACAGGGGATTTTTGTTTACGTTGGGTTCGCCCCCACATCCTATTTTTTTCTTTTTCTTTCTACATTGATGTTTGAGGACTTGCTTTTCTCCCCGGGAGAGATGTATTTTTAAAGGTTCCATTGACCCTACCCATATAATTTTTATGGTTTTTAAAAAAATTTTTTTGTGGGGTGGAAAAGGGAAAATAACCCCTTTGTTGCCCTTTAATTTTTAAACTGGGTTTAATTTTTTTTTTAAAAAGAAAACCCGTCACTTTACCAGTTTTTGCCCCCCTGGCTGAGGACAGAACAAGTTGTGTCAGACCTGTGTTTCCAGGGGCCCGTGTCCCTTATTTTGTAAGATTCTGTTTTATTTAATGCTCACATCTGCGTTTTCGCCAGAAGAGTCTTGGGAAAAAGTCCCTTCAGGGTGTCAGTTTTTTTCAAAAACTCCGCCCATTGAGGCTAGCCCCAGCCCCCTAAAATGATAAACCTATTACTTTGGGAAAAGTTAGAAACATGTGGGAAAAACTGTTAGTGGGCGGGATAGCCTTTGGTGGGGGGGAGCTAACACCTGTCATTAATAAAGATTTTAGGGGGGGAAATGCTCTAAATTGTTGCAAACTTACAGAAAAAAGGGGGCCCCATTTCCCGAGAAAAGCAAATTTCCCGACACTAGCTTGTGCCCGCCCCCCCCCCCCCCGCAAAAGGGGGGGCCAAAAACCCTTTTGAAAAAGGTTCCCCTTTTTTGGGGGTTTGCGTCCCGTATATGTGACAAGCAAACTGTATTCTGAAGGTCGATATGATTTTGGTGATAGCAAATTTTTAGAGTTTTCATTACGTTTTAGTACATACAAAAATAACTTTATTAGAATTGCTAAAGCTGCACTGCAGCACAATTTTCTGAATCAGGAACCTTTTTTGTTTTTCCATATATGGACCTAATAAGCGGACTGAACTTTTTTTTTTGTTTACTTTTATTCCCCCAAATTTTTTTGGGGGTGTGAAATAACCCCAAAAAAAGCAAAATTTTTTCCCCTGGAAAATAAGCTGTTTGGAGGGGGGTTAAAAATTTACCCTTTTAAAATATTTGTGTATAACTTTTTTTTCTAAAACTTGAGGGCCATTCTCTCCTTGGGGTTCCTTTGTTCCAAAGAAAGTGTGGTACACACCATGAACCAAAAAGCAAGTGGACTCTTTTTAAACCTTTTTTAATAAGCAGACTGAAAATCATAGGTTTTTTAGACACCTGTGATGCTAATTACAGCATACACCTTAATTTAACATGTTCCTAAGGTCTAATTATTCTCAATCTTTTCTACTGATACCATAATTTTTGTCCAGGCCAATTTTTTTTATTTATATTTTTTTTTGGTTGAGCAGCAATTAAAAACGCAAAAGTCGGTGTTTAAGTTATTTCGTGATCATTGTAGGTTTGTCATTTTTTTAAAAGAAGGGTACCAAAAAAATTTTTTGTCCTTTGTTTTGAAAAATTGCACTGTAGAAATGTTTTTTTTTTTTTGTGGGTTTTTATTTTTTTACTTTAGGTTGTTTTTGGGTCAGCTGCGTTTAGGCTTTTCTGTGGGGTTTTTTTTTTTTTGGATGTTTTTTATTTTTTTTCTCCTTTTAGATCTCCTTTTGTTTTTTTTTCTCCTTTCAAATGTATATGTATTTTTTTGAATTTTAAGTTTTTTTTGCGTGTTTTCTTCAATTTGCAAATCATGTCCCTGAATTTATGATGGGAAAACTGCCCCCCAGAAAACAATTTAAAAAAAAGGGACTTTGTACAGTGGGAAACGGGAAAAGTTTTTCAAAACCCTTTAATTTTCCACTCTTTCTTTCATTAAAGGTATTTTGGAAAGATCCAAAAAGTTAATTTTTTTTCTCTTTTAATTTTCCACCCCTCACCCCCCCCCCCCATCTTGAAAGGGAAAAAAAAGCAGAAAACTAAAAATTTTTTTGGGATAATTTTTTTAAAACGGGGAAAAACAAAAATATCCCCCCATGGTCAAAAGTTTTCCCAGCCCCCTTTTTTGTGACACTCTTTAAATTAACTCATATGCGGGCCAATTTTAATTTCCCCTTCTGATCCCCCCGGAAAATGGTTCAAATCCTTCATTAAAAGTCCAGCTGGTTTAATTTAAAAACCTAAATTGGGACAAGTTTGGAAAGGTACAACCTGTTTTATATAAGGTACGTGATGTCAGAGCACTTGGGGGAACCCATGGGGGTCTACGGAAAGAAGTGTGGCAAGGTACAGATTGGCCAAAGGGTTTTCAAAAGAATTTCGGGCCAAAACTCTTGGGTCCTAATAGCCCCAAATGGCCTCCATAATCCTAAAAAAGGGAAAAAGTTTGGGACGACCAAAAACTCTTCCTTGACCCGGTCTCCAGCCAAAAATAAACAACCCTGGGGAAAAAACCTTGGTGAGAGAGGTAAAGAAGAAAAAAACCCCGATCACTGTGGCTGAGCTCCAGGGGATGCAGGAGGGGAAAAATTTGGGGGAAAATTCTACAAGTCCAAAATATTTTCCCGCAGCCTCACCAGGCGGGGCTTTTTGGCAGAGTGCGGTGAAGGAAGCCGCTCCTGGGGTGCAAGCACCCTGAAAGCGCAATTACGTTTGCAAAAAAAAAAAAACATGAAAGGGCTCCCAGACCCATGTAAATAAAAATTCTTTTGGTCTGATGAGATGAAAATTGGGAACTTTTTTGGGGGTAAAATTTTTAAGCGGTATGTGTGGGGGAAACCAAAGGCCCCCTGGCTTTTAAAACACCCGCCCAATTTTGATCCAAAGTGAGACTTTGGGGTGGCGATAAAGCTATGGGGGTTTTTTTTTCAGCTGTAGGGACAGGGGCGACTGGTTGTTTTAAATTTAATTTTAAAAATTTGGGAAAGCAGTCCCAAATACAGAGATTTCCTGGATGAAAACCTCTTTCCCCGAAAGCTTTTGGACCCCCACCGGGCCCCCCAAGGTTCATCTTCCAAAAAAGACATTGACCCCAAGCACACGCTAAAAAACAAAGCAGTGGCTTTCCCGAAAAACTATTGCCCATTTTGGGCTGGCCCAGCCCCTGCCCCCCCGACCTAAACCCAATTTTGGGATCTCTGGAGAGGTTTTAAAATGGCGTCACCAACGTTTACCCTCCATCCTGAGGGAACGGGGGAGGATCTGCAAGGGAGAATGGCAGAGGATCCCCAAATCAGGGTGGAAAAACTTGTTGCATCATTCCCAAGAAGACCCCTGGTGTACTAGCCAAAAGGTGCTCACTCAATACTGAGCAAAGGGTTGAATATTTAAAGCCCATGTGAATTTCATTTTTTCTGTTTAAAAAATTTCAAAATATCTACATTCTGTTTTTTTCCTTTGCGAGTGTACTTATGAGCAAAAAAAATTAACTTTGGTTTTCCCCAAATGGTGCAATGAAAGAAAGAGGAAAATTTAAGGATTGAATACTTTCCGTCCCCCTTGTATCAAAAACTTTTTTTTGAAAAAGGGTGTTACAAAAACGCTAAAAAATGTAAGCCAAAGGCCTCTTTCACACGGCTTAATTTGGGGGGTTTTTGCCGCGGATTGACCAGTCAATCCGGGGGCAAATCCGTCCCAAAAAAATTCACAGCCTATTTTCTATTGTTTTCAATAGAAAAATACGGCGCGTGCAAAGACGAAAAATTCCAAACGGATTGCCCCGCGGATTACGCGGCCCTCCGGCGGAAAAACAATTGACATTCAAATTTTTTTCCCGGGGGATTCCCCACCTACAAAGATTGTAGAGGTGAATCCGCGGGAAACAGTTACAAAACGTGCCACACTTAGTGGCACTTATTTGCAAAAAGATTTTTAACTGATTTAAAAGATTTTTCATCGGAAATTTCCCTTTAAAAACGTTCGAAATAAACCGTTGGGGGAACGAGGCCAAAAAAAAAAAAGAAAGACGCAAATATTAGGGATAAGATTTTTTTTGTTGCCATGCAACCAAACAAACTCAGCTTTTTTTTTTAAGAGCACTATGTGAAATGAAAGGGGGCTCGTATGGGCTATAAAAAACTGAGACCTTTGACAGTTTCATACATGGCCATAGTTTTTTTGGCCAAAAAAAAAAAAAAAAACTGTAGGGGAGAAAGGGGCCTTTGGCCCGTTACACGGCTTTTTTGGGGGGTTTGGGGCCAATCCGCCCGGATTTGCGGGCTTTCCGCCAATCCCCCCCTTCATTCGGTAATCCCCCTCTCATAGGAACCATGGATTCCTCGCTCCTTCCCCCTCGGGGGAACCACCGGCGGGGGGAAACGACGACATTATTTACAGCGCGACGCACCCTAAAAAATGCATTTTTATGGGGCCGGGGCGCGGCGCCCCCGCCGCGCCGGGGCCCCCCCCCGTCCCCCCCTTATTACGGGGATTTGGGAGCCAATCGGTCACAAATCGCGGAAAAGCCTTGAAA